>CM068372.1:447840686-448013186 GCA_034769895.1 Magicicada septendecula | reverse complement strand
AATTTGTTGCTTACACGATACGACTTTGTGCAGTACAAATATGGTGCCATAGACGGCTAAGAGACACAATTTTCTCTTTTGTCAGAAAAGGAATCTACAGAATAATGACAACTTGCGAGTAAAACTTTTAAGAATACAATTAAATCCTAAAGCAGGAGAAGTAAATTGAAGTTGTAACAAGTTTTTCTTCTTCTAAGAAACAGTTGCTCTTCTTAAAGGATAAAAGTGATCAACCCTGACTTTGTTCTTTCTTAAATTAACAGTTTACTTAAATTATTTGCTCTAAAACTACATAAATAGAAAGGTTCTGTATGTTTGGCATTTGTAGTTTAACGCGAATCTTTTGTTCGTAATTATTTACGTAGTTAGTTTGAGAGACTGTAGACAGTGTTGTATGAAACAGTACAATGTCTCAGCTTTATACTATATAACGAAGCTAAAATTTATACCTTAAACAAAGATATACAAAATAGTTTTTCATTCATTATAAGACTTCGTCCTTTCTATTCATACGAGCAAAGAGTCTGTTTGCATAACTCGCCTTCTGCATGTCAAAACTCTTAACCCGATTATCCCGCGTAAAGCTCACGGTAACGTGACGGATTTGTAAGATGATTAACGACAGACGTGTTCTGCATCCAACAGGACGGAAGGAATACGGATGTGATTAAAGGTACTGAAACAGCAAGTAAACAATATGTTGCAAACGAGGAAATAAAAATTAAGTAAGACAAATATTTCACGCTGCGAAAACATTGATTAAATATCCGTTGAATGTTTATTGAGTCAGCTGTTTGTAATGTTGCTCTACTTCTAAAACAAACATGTTTGTACAGGACAGTGTTTGAGTACACTTAAATAAACAACAGTATGTTAGTAGGTTTGAAAATAATATAAATATTGCAAAGTGCAATATATGTTACGTAATACGCAATGTTTTACAAGTATCTCGGCTATTCCAGCAAAGCCCAGCTGTAATGTGTGTGTGTGTGTGTGTGTGTGTGTGTGTGTGTGTGTGTGTGTGTGTGTGTGTGTGTGTGTGTGTGTGTGTCCGTATTGCTGATAATTTGAGATGAAAGACAATTACGTGACACATATCATACGTCAACATACCGTCCCGGTTGGCGCACTGTGTTCAAGGTCAGACAGTTTGCACGGTTTCTAGTGGATTCTAGAGCGCCTGTAATACGCAGTTTGCTCGACACGTCATCCAGAAAGTGACCGATTATTCTGGCATTTTTTAGCGGGGTACAATACAAGCATCTATCGAAGGACAGTCACTTTACTTCCAGCGATTACTCAGTGCGTTAAGTGGCGATTTATTCAAGTGAGGTTCGAAGTATTGTGGCAAAGCGTTATTGTGTTATAATTTTGCGGGACTCTATTAGTTGACATTATTATTGCGTGTGGACAAATTAAATTTGAATTATTGTACGAGTATTACCTTGCTGAATAACTTGTTGATTACAAACTGACTGTTAATTGTGATAATTGAAGCTGGTTATTAGTGAATTAATTGGTGTCTTGTATTTTGTTTTCCACTGTGCCGTACTACGATAAGTGAGACCGTCACAACAGTAGGCACTATACCCTGAACGTGATATCGCTACGTTGAGATGATACATAAGAAAAGTGCCTACGTGACACTTAACACGCGGCAACGTTCCAGATGTTTGGCGATCATTCTGTCCAGCACTGTTCCTCTCGGACATTGACACAGTTTCTAGTGTGTTCCAGAGCGGCTCTAACTACGCAATTTTTTCGATGCATCATCCGAAAAGTAAGAGATTTCTCTCGAACCTCATCAGGGTATAAATAAGCATTCAGCGGCCGGCCAAGATTCAGTTGAGATCTGGCAGTAATGTACTGCGTTTCGGAGTGTTAGCGTGTGTCTACATACACAATGTATAGCCTACGTATTGTATAAATCTACATCCATTCTCAAACAGAGATAGACTTACACTTCAAAAACAATAATAGCACATCATTATGTTAGCAAATGGTAACATTATTTTTACCATTAGGCATAATGCAAAATTTACACAAACTATCCAAAAAACAATTAAAACAAACTCTTATAAAATTACGAATTTTGCAAAATCATGATAATAATATTGCTGAATGGAATATGTATAAGAAACAATAAAGTAATTTATTTACATTTTAAAAAACTACAAATGTTGGAAATGAATATTAAAATTTAGAGAATCCTTATGTTTTAGCAATTAACTCAAGTGACCACTGACACAGTTACAAAAATCATGTGGAATTCAGTATTATTAAACTTTTGTTTAGTTTCTGGTGATAGGATTACAGCGGGCGGGAGAACTTGTAGGCTCCGGCTTCACGTGTATGAATACAAAACGTGACAGATTACACAGCGGGTGGTTCTGTGGACACGTCTACACTCTTTCCGTTCTTAGTTCAATCCTGATGTAAACAACCCATGTGACAAATCTGAAACGCTATTGGTCAGGGGCGTTGACACTGTTCACAAAATAATGTATTACGCGCATGTGCAGAATGTCTGTATAGTCATGTGAGAGTTATCTTGCCACTTAAATCGAGGCACGTCGTTTTAAGACGTCCTCCTTATCACTGAATTCTGAATCGTATTGAATTAATATGGAGCCAGCTGAAAGGATATGTTCCCCGTCACAACACAACATTAGCTGCTTGATATAAAACAATTTATTGAGATGGCGGTAAATGAAACAACGGAGGACAAGTGGAGTCATTGTACGCAGCATATAATCAAGGAAGATGATAAACTATGGCAACTTTCCCACATTACCGACGTCGTTGTGGACAATGAACAATCTTATCAATAATAACGCTGACTCAAGTGATGATACAAGTTCAGATAAAGTTACGGAAGGGATTGAATTACTCTCTGACAGCAACTGATAGTATTCAGAACAGTGGTAATAATCACAGGTTCTATTTTTGTTTTAAATAAACTTTACTTTTTTGTTTGTTGCGATATTTAAACGGTTAACAAAAAGAGCCGTTAACTGGTGTTATAAAGTATTTCACTGTCGGTCTGATATTGTTACACAAATTTTACTTTGATCAGGACAGATTATTACAATTTACGTGTGTTTATGCAGTATCAGTATTATATGTACCCTGTCTGTACTCCTTTGTCAGAGTGACACACCTCTCATTCAAGCAGCAAATAGCGTTACAGATGTATCACGCCTCTTTATTTACATCAGGATTGAACTAAAAACGGAAACAGTGTATATGAAGACAAGAGGGTAATGATTCAAATACAACTGCGTTCGGTCGAGGCACTGACAAAGTAGTTTTACACCAGATTTACTGACAGCAAAATTCACTCTTTATTTGCAATAACATATTGTCGTATATGCTGAGAAAATTAATTTGTTCAATACTTTAAAACTCATAATGCACAATTTGACCATATCCACTGACATTTGTGAAACAGCTACTTCTATAATTATTTCAAAGTATGCACAGCACCTGTTTCCGGAAATCCGATTTGAGTTTTTGTAACAGAAACACATTGAGGAATTAATGTAAACACTGTATACAAGACCAGACTTGTTTGCGTATTATTTGTAATTAAGTAACATTTATTTCCAAATTTTTTTATTATGTTAAACCAGAAATATATTTTCACAGACGTAGGAGAACACAAATAAATTTTAGCGTAACTAAAAAGAAATTATTTTATTCCAGTTAAATGATAATCCCTATACTTAAAAAAAAGTAGGAAAGAAAAACCTTGAGACCTTTGACATGTAGTTCTGCAAAACATTACTGAAGTAAAATCAGCAGAGACAATATCGAGTGATGAATTTGCGCGAATGAGGATGCTGTTGAAACCAATTGTTGAAACGAATTGTAATATGTTTGGTTGTTTGTTGCAAGTTTTGGCCACCACGGGGCATTCGTCTGAGGGAATGTAGTAATGGTGTAGCATGTAGGAGTAGGAAAACTTAAGAGATAAGTAAAGACAGTATAACAAAGTACAAAGTCAATTAAGGAGTCGTGTATAGACAACTATATTTAAGCTGGTATTTTTAAAGCAAGTTATATTAAAATTAACGTCTGTTCCTAAAATTGTTCTAAGGCTTTCACGGCCGGTTTCAGTTGTATTAGAAGTGTTTACCGGGTTGTTTGGCCGTGGTCTACGGTGTACAGACAAACCAAACGTTTCGACAGCACCACTGGCTGCCATCAGCAGTGGGATTCGAAGAATTCGAGTCTAACCTGAACGGGGTTTGTTAAATGTCAGGCCCACAGTACTGTGGTGAAGGCTGAAGATGTCCCGCGATGCTACCTGTACTTATAAATTTACCAAGTCCCACGTAGAGGTAAAAATTACACCATCAGCCCAAGTAAGTATAGGTAGCATCGTGGGACATCTTCAGCCTTTACCACAGTACTGTGGGCCTGACGTTTAACAACCCCCGTTCAGGTTAGACTCGAATTCTTGGAATTCCGCTAATGATGACAGCCAGTGGTGCTGTCGAAACGTTTGATTTGTCTGTAAATCGTAGACCACGGCCAAACAGCGCGGTAAACACTTCTAATACAACGTCAGTTCCTGTTTTTAAATTAATTCTACTTTATTGAAATTGCTGTCCACATTCTTCTACATAACAATAATTATTTTATCCCCTCTTGGTAGTTTTGAATAAATAAAAACTTTAATATACTGTCACCTGACAAAAGGCTTGCCGCATGACAAATGGCGCCAATCATACATTTTAGTGTTTTTGGTGGCCCTAAAAAGGACCTGGTGGCGAGAACGCTGATGCTGGTTGTGCCGCGCTGAGATGTTCGGCGGCTGCGCCCGCTGTTCGTGCCGTACTGCAGTCCTCCTCTTCTTTCGGCATCGGTTGTAGAGTCGGCTGCCGGCCCAGCGAAATCCATCGCTGGCGCGGAACTGGAGGGCGAAGACGCCAGAACGCCGGTTCTATTCTTCGGCCGTTCCTTCCGGCTGACTCCGCGTCGATGTCGTCCGAGAGAGGAGAGGAGATGAAGTGGGTTCGATGGCGTGGCGATGAAGAGTGCGTCAAAATTTTCTGCCAGCCCGGGTTTTATGCACTAACCGGAATCGCTGATTGGCTAGCTCCGACCACGTAGTTGGTCACGTCTCGGCTGCTGATCCCTGATTGACTCGCTCTGTCCGCCGCTGGTACCGGAGAGCAGATGTTCGCATACCGCTGCCGTCACAATACATATAAATCTGTAACGACAGGGACGTGACGTGACGTGACGTGACGGGATTCGACAGCTTGCTCTCGAAGTGGTAACATCGCAGCATTAGAACAACGCAGAAGAGGAACGCCTCGTCCTCTACGCATCTGCCATGAAGAGGCTATCTCAGCAGCCAACGGAGGCGGCTAAGAAGAAGCCGCCGGGGAAGGAGAAACACTCGCCACATCGCCAGCGACAACACCAAGCGATGGAAGTGGACCAGCCGTCTTGCCAGCAAGACGAAGACAAGAAGCAGCAGCACACAACTGGGACCTGCCGTGCAGTGCCGGTAAGTGCGTTAGGTAGCGCTGTCCAGCGAAACCCGGGGAGTCCGAGAGTAGGACTGACAAATAGAGATGCGGGTTGCGCCGCCACTGTGACGGTGTCACAGTTCGGCCCCCGGGTACCCGCTGGACAAAGAGCCGAGTTAGTCGGCAGTAGCCCCGCTGTTAGTGTCCCTAAAGCACTGTGCGGCAGCATCGAGCCCCCCGGCCGGCCACTTGGGTCAGCCGGGAACCCTACGACTTGCGCGGGAAGCCCTGCTGAACCCGCGCAAGTACGTGAGCAAAATCGGTCCTTATTAGGGCCGACCAAGCCCGCTAAGGCCGGACCTTCCGGCTGCACGGCCGCTAGTACGCCAAGCAGCCCAAATCCTCTGCCGGAGTCTGACTCCCCAGATATGGAGACCTCGGCTTCCACCGACTGGGTGGCAGTAGGGCGCGGTGGCAAGCCGCGAAAGTCTCCCTCCCTGACCTCCTTGAGTTCGGCCACGGACTCGGCGGCACTCCAAGCCTCCGCTGAGGTTGCGCCTAGTCGCACCTCCGAAGGAAGGGTCCCGCCGGTGTTCGTTACGAACGTCAGGGACGTGATCGGCTTCGTTCGCCGACTCCGTAAGACCGTTGCGCTGGCAGATAACGCATCTGTCAAGCTCCTTGCGAGCGAGACTGTGCGCGTTACCTGCCGCAGCGCATCGGAGCACTTCGGAGTGGTCCAGTGGCTGGAACGTGAATCGTTCCAGTTCCACACTTACACTATGAACCGAACCAAGCCTGTAGCCCTCGTCCTTCGGGGCCTGGACATACAGGCGGATCCGCAGGTCGTCGCTGACGAACTGTGCGACGCGGGTTATAAGGTTGTGGGAGCCTCTCGGCTGTACACCACTTATGGCTCGCGTCGCCCACTCCCCCTAATAAGACTCCTGGCAGAGAAGGGCGAATCCTCCCAGGCCTTATTAGATTTAAAACGGCTTTTCGGGCTCTGCGTGAGCGTAGAGCCCTGCCGCCAGACCGGGCGACTTTCCCAGTGCCACAGGTGCCAGCGGTTCGGCCACAGCAGCTTCGGTTGCCGGAACGCGCCGACCTGCGTCCGCTGTGGAAATGACCACTTGACGCAGGCCTGCGCTGTCCCGGACAACCACCGATATTGTATAAACTGCGGCGGCGCCCATGCTGCTAATAACAGGCGCTGCCCAGTCTATAGCGAGCAGCTGGACAAGTTGAAGAAACCCGTCCAGCCTAAGCCTCGGCATGATGTTAGACAGCCAGTCAAACCGGCCAAAGCCGCTGAATCTGTGGTCCGGAAACCAGCCCCTAGGTCTGCTCCGGTTCCGAAACCCAGCAGTACAGTGAGCCCGAGCGAAGCTCCAAAGGCCAAACCCACCATCGCGCCCCCGGAACCGGAACGCGAAATACCCCACTACACACAAGTCCCGCTGCCGGACAACGAGGAAATTGATCCTCCATTGCCGCCGCCACCCAAGCCTAGATTCCCCAGATCGGGCAAAAAAGTTAGGAACCAGGCCAAGAACACGGGCCAGCCTAAACCACCTGCCACTGGACCCAAGCCCGTCCTCCAAAAGCCAGAGCGGCCACCCGCTCCAGTACCAGCCCCCAAGGCTTCCACCGTCTCGCCCCGCCGCAGCTATGCAGCTGCCGCCAAGCGTTCTCCCCCGGCCTCATCTTCCGATGATCTCGCCGTCGTTTCAGACTTTCTGGCAAGCTACGACTTGCAGAAAGTGGCCCAGACTTTCCTTAAAATCAAGGAACGCTTGGCAACAGCCTCGCCCCAGGACAAGTTCCTCCTCTTGGTGGAAGCCTGCCGTGTAACAGGTCTGTTATGAACGGACAACCACGGCAATCCCTCAAGCGAGACCTCGAGCTCGTGGCGTGGAACGCCAACGGCCTCGCTTCCCGGCATTCTGAGCTCTTAGAGTTCGTTGCCCGTCACAAGCCCGATGTGCTTCTTCTTGGCGAGACGCACCTGACCCCGCATCGTCGTTTCCGACTACCCAACTACGTGTGCCACCGGGATGACCGGTCGGGTCGCGCAGGAGGGGGCACAGCCATCGCGGTGAAGGCGAGTCTTCGCCATCACCGCGTTGTCCTGCCTCAGCGGCGGAACCTCGAGTGCACCGCGGTCGAGTTCCATGGTGCTCTCGGCGGTCTACTCGTGGTTTCCGCCTACAAGCCTCCACACACGGAGCTCCTGTCGAACGATCTGGAGGCCGTCTTTGGAGCACACAGGAGGGTAGTCCTGGCGGGCGACCTGAACTGTAAGCACCCCGATTGGGGGAGCCGCTTGGCGAACCCAAACGGGACCCGCTTACGCAGGTATGCTGATGCGGCTCGGGTCACAGTCATGGGTCCTACCGGGCCTACATACTATCCCTCGAGGGCTAACTCCCGCCCTCGAAGGCACCGCTAATGACTCACCTCGAAGGCACCGCTGTGGAGTTGTTAAACACTCTAGGCGGTGTACAGATGGTAGCGGCGTATAAACCGCCGCAAAAAGAGCTCCTTCACCCCGATCTAGCTGTCGCGTTCGATGCACACAGGAGGGTCATCATGGCCGGCGATCTGAACTGTAAACATCGCGATTGGAACAGTCGCTTGACTGCCCCAAACGGGAAACGTTTACGCAGGTTTGCCGATTCTCGCAGGATACAAGTGATTGGGCCTACCCAACCTACGTTCTACCCCTCACAACGCAACGCGGCTCCCGATGTCTTGGACATAGCGGTGATTCAAGGAATTGACTGTCCGGTCCATGTGTCCGCGCTAACGGAACTATCGTCAGATCATCTCCCCATCCTGATACACGTCGCTACCCAGCACGTCGTACGCAGAGATGTCAGGAAGGTGGTAGAATGGGATCGCTATGGCCCGGCGTTAAGTCGCCGATTGCCAGACGCGGGACCACTCGAAACCTTCCGCCAAGTCGACGAGGCAGTTGCCGCGTTTGATGAGGCAGTCGTATCTGCGATCGACGCGTCTTCCAGAATGAAGCCTGGCGTCACGCCCCACTGGCAGCGGATCCCAGAGGAGACGAGTGCTCTCGCTTGCGAGAGAAATCGCCTCCGGAGACGCTGGCAGCGGACCCGTGATCCGGCCGACAAGGCAGCGTACAACCGGGCGACCGGCATTTTACGTCGTGAAATGCAGGCCTACCGGAGACGCTGTTGGGAACTCGCCGTGGCCCAGGCAGGGGACGGATCGGACGAAAGTAGCCCTTACCGGATACCTTCGGCGTTGGTAGGGAAGAGGCGCCGGCCTCGCATCCCGGCCATTGCTGGACCTTTCGGTCAAATCCTGGCTCGCCCGGAGGCGAAGGCCGAGTACTTGGGCGCGTGTTTTGAGCGACAGTTCGCACCTAACCCGCCCATGGACTGGGACTTCGACGAAGAAGTCGAGAACGAAGTGGAAGACTTTCTGTCTCTTCCGATCACTGCGGAGCCCGAACCCATTACTAGGGAAGAGGTCACAGATCGGCTCGTTGCACTCGTGCCAAGAAAAGCTCCTGGCCCGGACGGCGTCTCGAACGCCGCTCTTACTCGACTCCCGGAGCGAGGAGTACTTTTCTTGGTCGCGCTGTTCAACGCGTGTCTTAGACTGGCCTATTTTCCCCAGAAATGGCGTAAGGCAACGGTTATAGTGATCCCGAAGCAGGGAAAGGACGCTTCCCGTCCCGGCAACCTCCGGCCAATTAGTCTACTGTCAGCCACGTCAAAGGTCCTCGAACGTCTCGTACAACGGAGAGTACTAGATCATCTACGAAATTTCGATGTACTGGTCCCCGAACAGTTCGGCTTCCGTGTGGGGCATTCCACCACTCATCAACTGATGAGACTGGTGGAATACATCACGGACGCCGGGTGTCGGAAAGAGCAGACTGTCGCCTGTTTCCTAGATGTGGAAAAGGCCTTTGATAGTGTCTGGCACGACGGGCTCTTGTTCAAGCTCCGGGAAATCCAGCTCCCAGATTGCTACCTTCGCTTGATTGCTAGCTTTCTGACGGAGAGGACTTTCTGCGTGCGAATAGACGACCACGTCTCTTCCGAGAGACGTATCACAGCCGGGGTACCTCAAGGTAGCGTGCTAGGGCCTCTCCTGTTCTCCGTGTATGTCAACGACGCACCCAGAGAGCCTGGAGTCCAGATGGCTTTGTTTGCCGACGACACGGCGGTCTATACCGCCGATCGGAACGCAGACTTTGCTATCCCACGACTTCAGCGCGCACTCGATGCGTATTCGACGTGGACGGAAAGCTGGAAAGTTGCCGTCAACGAAACCAAGAGCTCCGCGGTGCTATTCACAAAGCGCCGGAAAGAACCGCGAGGCCGAGTGAGACTCGGTAGAACGTACCTGCCCTGGTCGAGGGAAGTTAAGTACCTCGGTGTCCACCTAGATCGTCGGCTCACCTGGCGTACCCACGCTGAGACGATGCGAAGGAAAGCGTCCGCTCGTCTCGGTCAACTGTTTCCGATACTTGCCAACAAGGCTATGACCCGCAAGCTGGGTAAGTTGATTGTCAACGCGTATCTGTTGCCGATCATTACCTACGCTCTTCCCGTCTGGGGTTACCTCGCAACCGTTCATAAAAGAAGGTTGCAAAGCGTTCTCGATAGAGGGCTTCGGCTAGCGGCCAAAGTCCCCTATCGGTTTTCTTCTCGTCTCCTGAGAAGAGGACTCGGTGTCCGCTCCTTGGATGACACCGCAAGGCGACTTGCACGTAAATTTTACGTCCGAGCTGCGAGGACCCAGACAAACCCACTCATAGCTGGCCTTGGCAGGTACCGAATACGTCCAGGTGAATCTTGGAAACGGCCTCGACAAATACTGTACTAGTCGACCTAGTACGAGCATGTCGTTGTAACGACCAATAAAATTTAATTAATCAATATTCCGTCTGGACAGGACCACTAGGCAGGAGCCCCTCATAGGAGGCTCGGTACTAGGATACCATTGGGTCGTCTCACGACGCACAACCCAACAGCTCTGACCTGGCAACTCCCGCCCTGACGTATTGGACATTGCCGCGGTCAGGGGCGTTTATTACCCGGTCCACGTCTCCGTCATTTCGGAACTGTCCTCGGACCATTGCCCTATCAGTGTGCATATAGCTACCCAGCACGCCACCGTCCGCGACGAGCGGCGGGTAATCGAGTGGGACCGCTTTGGCCCGGCGTTCAGTCGCCGCCTACCAGAGCATATCCCGCTCGACACTACCCAGCATGTCGATGAGGCAGTTGCCGTATTCGACACAGCCGTAGTCTCGGCGGTTGACGTGTCCTCCCGGATGAAGCCGGGGCTCACGCCCGACTATCAGCGGATCCCCGAAGAGGTGTCTCAGCTCGCTTGCGAGAGGAATCGCCTCCGGAGACGCTGGCAGAGGACTCGTGACCCGGCGGACAAGGCTGCGTTCAACAGAGCGTCCGGCAAGTTGCGTCGTGACATGCTGGCGTTCCGTAGACGTAACTGGGAGCTAGCTGTAACACAGATGGATGGCCCTGCTGAGGACCGTAATGTCTGGCGGATTCCCAGTGCCCTAACGGGAAAGCGCAAACGCGCGCCTCTCCCCGCACTGGCCGGACCTGGCGGTCAACCCCTTGGCCGCCCCCTCGAAAAGGCCGAGTTCTTGGCTGACAGTTTAGAGCGTCAGTTCGCTCCCAACCCATCCAAGAACCCGGCCTTCACTGAGCACATCTGCCGCGAGGTAGAGCGCTTTCTATCGGCCGGTATCACAGTCCAACCGGAGCCCATCTCCCCGGAGGAGGTCTCTGAGAGGATTGTTCAGCTCAAGCCCCGGAAGGCGCCTGGCCCGGACGGAGTCATGAATTCCGCCCTCCATCGCCTTCCGGAGCGAGGAACCCAGTTCCTCACTGACCAGTTCAATTCATGCCTCAGACTGGCCTATTTTCCGGTGAAATGGAAAACGGCTACCGTCATTGTGATACCGAAGCCGGGAAAGAATTCTTCTCGAGTGGAGAACCTCAGGCCCATCAGCCTCTTGTCCGCGACGTCCAAGGTTTTTGAGCGTTTGATCCAGCGTAGGATCCGCGACCATCTAGAAAGACTAGACGTGCTGATCCCCGAACAGTTCGGCTTTCGTGAGCTGCACTCCTCGACTCATCAGCTGATGAGACTCGTGGAATGCATAACCGAGGCTGGCTGCCAGGGCAAACAGACGGCTGCGATCTTCCTAGACGTAGAGAAAGCCTTTGACCGCGTGTGGCACGAGGGTGTCCTCTACAAACTCACGGAGGTCCTTCTCCCAGACTGCTACGTTCATTTGATCGGCAGCTTTCTGCGAGACCGTAGCTTCCGAGTGAGAGTAGACCACGCTCTCTCTTCGGAGAGGCATATTACCGCTGGCGTCCCTCAGGGAAGTGTCCTTGGGCCTCTCCTGTTCTCGTTGTTTGTCAACGACACGCCCCGAGTTCCTGGAGTGAAATTGTCGCTGTTCGCGGACGACACTGCGGCCTTTGCCTCAGAGCCGAACGCGAGTTATGCGGCAGTTAAGCTCCAGCGCCAACTCGACGCGTATGTCGGGTGGACCGATGACTGGAGAGTTGCCGTTAACGCTTCCAAGAGCGCCGCGGTAATATTCTCGCGAAAACGCAAGCGGCCTCGGCCGCTTAAAGTAGGCCCCGTCGAGGTGCCCTGGACCAACAGCGTCAAGTACCTCGGGCTCCACGTGGATTCCCGACTCACCTGGCGAACCCATGCAAATTACATCAGACAACGCGCTTCGGCGCAACTCAGTAGACTCTGGCCCGTGCTATCTAATCCGGCAATGACCCCCCGGCTAGGTAAGCTCATAGTCAACACGTACGTGTTGCCGGTGATTACCTACGCCTGTCCTGTTTGGGGATACCTGGCTCGTGGTCATAGAATCACGCTCCAGCGCGTACTCGACCGGGGACTGAAGCTCGCGTGCAAAGTCCCCCGGAGGTACTCTTCTCGTCTTTTGAGGAGAGGACTCGGTGTCCGCTCTCTTGATGACACCGTGAGACGCCTGGCGCGACGATTCTATGTTCGTTCCGACAGAGTGACCCACAATTCCCTCATTGCCGGACTTGGTAAATACACCCCGCGACCAGGTGAGTCCTGGAAGCGACCTCGTTTGCTAGTCCCGGTGGTATAATCCACCAATCGCAGGTCGCTTCAGACCCCCCCCCCCATAAGTAGATAAAAAGTCTCAACCATATTGAACTCAACCAGACCCAGTGGCAGGAGTCCTTTCTGAGACTCGGGACACTGTACTACTCGCGACCCGCGCTTCGCAACCCCCAGTTGTGTGAGTACTTCTTAAGTTAAATATTTTGTATCTGGACATTGCCACTAAAGGACATTATTATCTACCGCTTCTAAGCGTTTGCTTTGAACCGGTTTTGTTGAAGTGTGAATTAGACTATTTTTGTCACCGTTGGACTGTTTTGACCGGTGTCTCTGAGGAGTCTGTTACGTAATTCCATTCAACTAAAATATAAAACTTATAAAGATGCGTGTCAAATCCGACACTACTTTTTAATAAATCTGCATTATTTATGTTCCTGCTTATTAAAATGTCTTTGCCCATTAGACTGTATCACCTTCCACGGCTGCCTACATTCGACGGGTTCACTTCACCAATTACGTTCGATTTAAATTCAGGTTGTATATAAACAAGTCATATATCGTCCCTCTTTTAATACGTATCAATGTATTTAATATCATTAGCGATTGTTTATAAGTCTATAAATAATAAAAGCTCAGAGATTAAACCGTTATATCGTAAATCTACGACACCATACCGTAGGATAACGTAACGCTGATGACGGAACATTTTCTTTCTAAGATAAAAACATAGTTCTGGATAAACTAAATATAGTAAAACATACTGATAAATGTAATTAGGACAGTAACACAACTACACATGAAAATCAAATTGGTTAATATTAAACGACTGATTTAATCATAAATAAAGCTTACAACCGTTTAAAATATCAAAGTCCCATAGTGATGACTCTGGGAGCCTTCTAAATTTCATCAGCAAATTAAAAATTGATGTATGTTATTCAGACAGTGTGTCACTAAATTAGATCTGTAAATATTTGATTGTACAGTGACCTTCATCAAGACTTGATATTGGAGGAAGACATGGGGAAATTTTCATATACAGAGGAATACAAGTATTTAGGGGTGAAAATTACGGCCAGGGGGAAGCAAGACAAAGAAATACAATCCAGAATTAATTTGGAAAAGATGGCTATATTATATAAATACTACATATTATATACTATATACATTAAATGAAATGGTGTGAGACAAACAAATTACAGCGAAAACTTAAACCAAATATTTAAAACCATTGTTAGAAGTATCATGACTTACGGCTCAGACGTTTGGACTAAGTACTAATAAACACACAAGAACAAAATTAAGGACAGCAGAGATGGACTTTTGGAGACGTTCGGCAAGAGTATCCAGATGTGAGAAAATTATCAATGAAGTCATTAAGGATAGAATTAGTGTAAAAAAGTTCAATTGTTGATTTTATCCAAACAAAAAAATTACAATGGTATGGACACACGAAAAGAATGGCACAGGAAAGATTGCCAAGGAGAGTTATTGAATGGACCCCACCAGAAAAAAGAAAAGAGGAAGACCACTGATCACTTGGATAGAAGGAATTCTGATTATATTGAGGGAACGAGAAATTTAAGAAGCTCTTTGGATAGACAAGAAGCAGTGGAAGAAGAGAATTCAATTACTTCTGTAATCTTTGGTTCCGAAAAATGTGTAAGCATTGTACAGCCGGAATAAATAATAAAAGAAAATATTAGGTTTTAAACACGCATTCTGTTGCTGAAGGAATCCTTAGAGTAGTTTTTTTCTTTGTCTGGCCTACGTAAAATTGATAGCAATCCGGACATTCTATTATTGAATATTCCATTTTTATTGTAAATGTTTGATTTTGTGTTAATTTTCATTTTAATAAAAGTAAAATTAATATTCACTTTTAAAAAACCTTACCCTATACATAAGATTAACTAAGACCAAAAATCTTTCAAAAATAACGTCAATTTTCTTCCTACACAAGCACAAACTAATATTGTTAGATTATAGTTGTTGTAACTTTATTCTTCAATTAGGAAAACTTTTAAACTAAAATAAGGATGTGTATAACATATTGTGTTATTGTCAAAGGATATTTTGTAGTATTAATACATTGCGGGTTTCAAAACAGACTATCAAAATTGCCACACCGTTCTTTTTTTAATAACGGTAGTACTATAAAATATTTATTGGAAATGAAAGGAACAACAATAATTACAGCCGCTGTAGAATCATAAATTTAACATCAAAATTTACAACCAATTTGTAACGGGCAATAAAGAGTTAATATACGATATTACGATGCCGTAACTTAGTGGTATTTTTACCTTACATCTTGTCCTTCAATTGTGTCCTCCCTTGGGGTAAAATTATGTAATTTGTTTTCGACTGGATTTCGAAGATTTTTAATTCCTGAGCGTTTCTTTTGGAATAGTTCTACTCTGTTTTTGAATTCTAATAGTAGTCTTCCATTACATATTTAATTTGTTATGTTAAGTTAGGTTAGGTTAGTTTAGATTATGAGTATAAGCTAACCTACAGTGTATTACAGACGTGCATTCGGTCAAATACACGTATTAAAGGCCTATGTGTATGTGTACATTTACGTAGAGGATTTAGTCGTCCGGTGGATAAGGCGTCCGGCCACTAATCTAGAGGTGCATCATAAAATAACGATGCGTTTTTCAACCACCCAAGTCGACTCGGACTGTGGAAGTGAATACTTGGGGTCACATTCTGGAGGCAAAAATTGGCAGATGAGACGTAATGCTTGGCAACTGTACCTTGTTACTTGTGTGCCGAATAGCTCACATTATATCCTGCCTAACTACTTCTTGGTTACTTTGCCGGTAGAAAAAGAGCCATTATTATTGTACATTTGTACAATAATAAATAACGTTATTCTTGTATTCCTTTTTATTTCTGAGTAATAAACACTCTTTAAAAAAATATTTGTGTATATACTACAATGGTATTTATATAGTTTTATATAAATACTGTCATTTTCCTCAGGCTTTCACGGCCGGTGTCATATGAATTAGTCATGATATCCGGGCTGTTTGGCCGTGGTCCATGGTTTATAACAAAACCAATTTTGTTATAAACCATGGACCACGGCCAAACAGCCCGGATATCATGACTAATTCACTGTCATTTTCGTTTATTTCTTTATACTGTTACGACAATTACCGAACGTTCTCGAACAGTCGAGGGTGTCGTTCTACACGATTCTAGGCTAGTCGAGCAGGTGCAGCGCCTCTGTCAAGGCCGTGCATTCAAGTACCGCTCTAGTAGTAACTATGCAATTTATGCTGGCACGCCGCCAAAAGAATGGAAAATTACTGTATTCTGGAACATGTGCGACCTATTAAAAGCAAAACGGCCGCCTCAGTCAGTCAGTTAAAGTTTAGCGATTTATTCAGTGCGGATCAAGTGGTTGTTGTGGAAAGTGATTATTGTGTTATAATTGGTGCGGAACCCTTAATAGTTGACATTATTATTTTGTGTGGACAAATTTAACTTGAATTATTTTATGGGAGTTTCTTGGTGATTTCAAATTGTTACTTGTGACTAATTAAAGCTGGTACTTGGTGACTTCATTGGTGTCTGTATTTTGTTTTCACTGTACAACACGACGATCCGTCAGACCGTCGTAACAATACTGTGAAAGTATGTATAACATGTGTACATATATAATGTACTATATACGTGATAGAACATACAGGGGTTATATGTACGAAATTTTGTTGATACAGTAGCGCGCTCACACACACATATAATATATTATAATGGCAAGTTTATTTTATAGAGTTGGCAAAACTTTCAAAGGCACCAAACAGGTGGTCAGGCTGTCTGATAGTATGGGATTTTTACGCACTAAAAATCCCATCTTTCTCCACTATCCCCCAAGCAGGGATCACTTCGCACTACTTTGGCCTCGGGTGAGCATGCTTACCTCAACGAGCTACCACCTTCTCAGTGCCTCAACGAGCCACTTCCTTCTCATTGTCACGGGTCGGACGAATACCCTTCATCTTTTTTACAACACAGGATGCAATCTTTGTAGACTGTGAATGCTTCCAAGTTGCCTTTATTCTGAAACAACAATCCAACAACGCTATCAGGACTGAAAAATCCAATCATTGATCTGAGGTTAGAAGAGTAGAAATTTACTTATAATATTATTAAATAAAATTATTTAATTTTTATATTTTGTAGAGCTACACTTATCTATATTAAATCTGACCTTTGTTGAGTAAATTGAGTAACAGTAGTGGCAGCTGTCTGGGAAGGATGAGTCGAATCCGTCCCAAGCATGGTCTGGGAAAGTTAAATATTAGACTACTCTCTTTTCAGGTTGTTAAAGTTTCACTAATAAAGTCTAACTTTTGTCAGACACGGGTTATTTTATAGACTTTTCATATTGTCAGTAATTTTCAAAAAATAAAATTCTTGCTTTATGTTGCTTATTTTCATTATTCTTTTGTTGTGTGAAACATGTGTTACACTGATATTTATTACATTTTAGTATACGTAGTTGTTAAAAGTTACTCCTTACGTCAAGTTTTATTGAAATACAGATTGTAAAATAATTTTTGATAAAGTAATTTCACAAACTAAAAACGAGGATTACTTTGAAATCAGCACAAAATCAAAAGCTTTGAAAACAATAGTGTTAGCCTGTAAAACTGCCGCTGTAACAAACAAGATATTACTCAGAGGACAACAGGAGGAGGAAACAAAAGCCCATACAACATTTCAGTATTTGAAAGTGTAAAAATAAGGAAATTCTGGTAAAAATAACCGGGTGCCTTGACAAAAGATCAAAATGTTTATATAACTTGTATAAAACAAGTAAATCATTAGAAATAGTAACGGAATGAAGAATTAATGCTAGAATTAAGTGATATAAATGAAAGTCACTGGAGTCATTTGACGACGAGTTTAAGACCAGCTATATGTCAACCAATTAAAATACAAAAACAGAAAACATCTCAATGCTTAAAATTTCGCGAACATCGAATTCATATTTTATTAATTTTTTTTGTCAATGTATTACTGTCATACAAGTAAAGCCTGCCATCAGCAGGGTATTGAAATCTTTCAGGGTTATAAACAATATATTCTAAAATCTTTTTTACCAATTACCTTATGGATTTCAAACACAGTTGGTATTTATTGACTATGTATATAGCGAAAATAATACTCTGGTAATGGTCAAACTTTTTTATGTTGCAAAAAAGAAACGGATGGAATTGATCATAACAAAATTCTGGATCTCCGGTACCTGTCAAGTCCGCCTACAAGAGAATCATCAATGCACATGCCCCTTGTATTCAACTATAAGTTAAGTGAAAGACGAATCACAGTGTCGTCCAGGCATTACAAGCCGCTGTTTAGTGAACATGATGAGACGATACTGGAGGAGTTTGACGTTTGTCGAGGCAAAGTGCCCGTTCGAGTAACGGTTTCCATTTTATTTTTATGAACAGAACAAGTTTCCCCAAACGCTAGCAGTGTAAGTTTCGTATGTTTCGATGTTAGTAAAGACGCCTAAACTATTCGCGCTATTGTTTCGGACCACAGATGGGCTGAGGCGAACTGACATTTGTCTGTCGACCTTCTGAGAATTGGTACATCCACGTGAGTTTGTTGGCGGAATAAGAGCTTGGATCTCAGGGCTTGTGACCGGGTCAATACGGAGTTTTGGGCTTAGCGGGATCATGAGGCTGAATGATCGGAAAGGATTAATTATCATAATGAGCAGCGAGTTAATTACAAGAGCGGAGTCACCACGACGTTTCGACAATGTTTATTGCCATCATCAGGACCTGTGTATGAATACAAAGGAAATGTAAAACACAACAGAACAATCATTTGAGTGAAGGTGTTCGTGTATGTGAGTCTGTGTGCGTGTGTGTGCTGACACGCGTCTGCGTGCGTATGTATATAACATTGTATATGTGAAGGAGTTGAGATAGTTTGTTTATATCTACAAATGTTTTCTTTAAGAAAACGAAAAAATTATAATATCACAGACTTAATTTATACACTATTACAATTTAAACTACTCATAAAGTAATCGTACATTTTTAATTAATTATAAAAGAATAATCAACAATTAGATATTAGAATTGGTACAGAAAACGTTTATACTCGTACATATACCAGTCAACACATAGCATAGTAAAATATATTGTAGCTAAATAGAGATTAAAGGATGTTAAATTGTGTAATTATTAAAAGTAATTTTTAACGTGTTTCACTCACTAACGGTATTAAAAACAATCATTAAAAAAATTCTAAATTACACAGTAACTGTAGAAGTTTACAAACTTGCATAAGATAATTTACATAATGTAAACTTATTTAATTTATAAAGCCAGGTGTCATTCGGCGTAATTATTTGTGCTTGACAAAATGGCGGCTGATTGAAAATTTTAATTCTAAATTTTACAAAAGCCGGTACTTATAAAACAACTTCTTATTATATGGCAAATTAAGCCTTTTATTCGTAATCCATCGATACATCGATAGCTTGTTTATGGAATTCGGGTAAACAATAACAGAGTTATTAAATTTCTTTCCTAAAAAGAAATTTGCCTATTTTTCTTTTAACAACCCTGTATACTTTCTGCATTATTAAACATTTAAAGAAACCATTATTTTTTACAATTTCGAAATGCCAAACAAAATAAATTTAAAAAAATATTTAATTATTTATTTACTTGTCTTTGAATAATATTGGCAATGGACGTCATTAAGAAGACGAGTGGAATGTTGTGAACGAATGGACGGGGTCATATTCGAACACTGCTTGGGTTGTTTAGAAGAAAATACTTGGCAATAAAATAAAAGTTTTAAAATTAGGTTTATAAAAATACAAAAATATTTAAGATTTGTTCTACATTATTGATTTTGGAATTTACTTTCTTGCATAATATTTTACTGGTGTGTTAGTTAAATAAACAAAACTAATATTTTTAGTATCCGTGTTGTATTTTACAAAAAATCGTCTGTATCTATTTACTCTCAGTTGATCTTTATAATTTATATGTTGCTGTAGGATATTTAAACTTGAAACTACGTCTTATTAATTTTTTTAGTATAATTACTTCATTCAGAGTTATTTAAAAACAAGTGTTTTTATTGTTTGACAATTAACGCTTTAACAATTGTCACTGTGTTGACAATCTTTTATATGTTGAGATGATTTAACAAAAAAAATTCATTATTAATAGATTTGATAAAATAATATAACTAGAAACATGTATTTCTTATAAGAAATGTGATCACATACATACATAGACACATACAGAAAAAAAAACAATAATTTCTCGGTATGTCTTTACTAGACATTTTCCTTCAGTTTAACGGGTAGAATCATTGCCCAACGTTTGGCCACATTTTGTGACCACTAATTACATGCTGAATGGTTATTTTCACAACAGTATATACTGATTTGTTTTCGTATCGTATACACGCCTGTCTGACTTTACGTAAAAGTCTCTGTATTTCTTAGGCTTGAAGTCAAAGCACGACCTCTTAAGAATGAAGGCAAGGACAATCCAGTCTGCATCCAATAGTTAACTTCGCCCGTGCTATTTTAGAGTACGCGGCTCCCAAAACGTAGCCTAATATTTATGTTGAATATCTACCCAAAACTAGTAAACATATGAAATATACATTCTTTTTAAGACAGTTTCTACAAAACTTTAGTACTGCAGCTTGGCAGTACTTTTATAGGAACCTTTATAGAAGGTTTTCAGAAGCTTTTTAACGTGGAGGCTTGTTAAAGAAAAGATAATAAATAAATTTACCCGCGGAAATGAAAAATACTGCTTTTAGAAATTCATCACCATCATCATCCTCTAGGTTTAAATCAAGAATGGTTTGTTTCGGTATCAAATAGGCAAATATTACAGCTGGTCACTCCAGCGCTTCCTCGGACCTCCCACACCTCTCCGTCCCCTCGGCTTATAGTTCCACAGGTGTTTGGGGATGCGGCAGTCATTCATGCGGCAAAGATTTTCCCACCAATTCAGCCGATACTGGGCGATCCTGTCGAGTATACTCACAATATTCAGTTCCTGCCGTATATGTGTGTTTCGTCTATGATCATGGAGAGTATACCCTGCCACGTGCCTGAGAAATCTCATTGCAGCCGCTTGGATGCGACTGGCGTGGCCTTTCGTTAAGGTCCAATACTCAGACCCATAAAGAAGTGTGGGAAGAGCCATCACCTTGTAGAATTTTAGGCCCGTTCCTTTACTTGCTGATTTACGCGTTTTCCTGATGGCCCTGCACATGAGGTTGAACTTATGCTACTTATGCACCACGTCGTTGCTTGCATCATAAGACACACTGTAGCCCAGGTATTCAAAACTGCTAACTTGTTCCAGGACAGTACAATCTTTTAGAAATTAAACGGCTTATAATGATAACAGACTTGTTGAGGAACTAGTAAAAGTAAAAGAATTAAATTTACTTTTTTTGGAATCATATTATTTGTCAAAAAGGTATGAAGTGTGATTTTAGGTTTGCAATAAATATTATAAAAAATTCACATAAAAGCCAGTTGTACAACAAATACAAAATTAAATATATTGCGACAATACAAGCATATGCTGTAATGTGCATTTATTAGATAAAATAAATATTTAGATTAAATTTAGAAATATGTAATAAATAAGCAGGTGTGAGATTAAAAGCTGAGTTTGTACGCAAGAATCAAGATGCACGATCACGCGATTGTGGCTGAGAGTGTGTACAGTAGTAAATAGTGTGTGTGCGTGAGGCCGGTTCAAGCCTGAAAGTTTGCAATCTCACCCCAAATAGATGTTAAATTATGGTTTTTATTTAATTATAAAAAAATATAAATGGTAGAAAAATTGCAAAGACTTCTAAATATGTATAAAAATAATACACATGTGCAATGCAAAAACGGCGTGAATAGGACGTGCAGTGCGAATTCAGTGCAATTTTAAGAGCATAGTAATTACAAGAATTATGCGCTAACGATAGTAATTACATTGAACATGTGTAATTAAATCAGACACTGTTAGAGCACCTTGTAATCCACATTAGACATTGCAATTGGCAGAAATGTGCGAAAGTATGAAATTGGACGATAG
Source organism: Magicicada septendecula (assembly GCA_034769895.1). Lineage (NCBI taxonomy): Eukaryota > Metazoa > Arthropoda > Insecta > Hemiptera > Cicadidae > Magicicada > Magicicada septendecula. Next base: position 447,991,444 of record CM068372.1, on the reverse strand, counting down.
TGGGGGAACTGACGCCACCAACCAATTCCTGACATGCTGAAGTCTGTCCCAACAGGTGCGGTAAGATGCTCGAGTATAAATAAGGGCACGAATGAAGCAAATTAGTCTCAATCAGTCTTCAGTAGCGGCGGGACGCTATGTCCGTTAACGACGCTAATTTTTAATATTCTCAATCAGTCTTCAAAAGCGGCGGGACGCTATGCCCTGTATCGACGCGATTTTTAATTTTGTTAATTGAACTGTAAAGTCGGATGGACGATATGTTCACCTAAGTAGCAAACAGTAACTCTTGGTTTGTTTACTAATACGATTATAGAACATACTCTACGATGTCTACACCCACAAACGTCCGTCACTCAAGACAAGCAACAAGGTTACATCAGGCAGAGGAACGCTATGCAGAACAATAGAGGCGTCTACTAGCACAACAGCAGCAGGTGCAGAGCAACATATCACTCTACACTACAGCAACCAGAGGGGACCATAAGGAACGAGTAACTGGAGGACGACGAGTGGAACCGAGGAACGGGCAGGGAACTCCATCAGAAGAGGACCTACGGATCAATGGAGGATATGGGTATGAGCTACAGAATCAAGGTAACAAATAATCAATTTATAAATTTTATGTGAAAGACTAAAGACAGTTAAAAGACACTTTGAAATTTAGAAAAATAAATAAGAGATGTAAAATGTAGGTATATAGATTCAGAGAATCAAATTTAAATTTAATAAATATTTTCTTTGACGATTAACAAGTAATTCAGTAAATTTAAATTTTATCAATAATTTAATATGTATGCAATGTATAATCAATGGGTAATATGTATGCAATGCATAAAGTAACGTAGTAAAAGTTATATAAAGAAAAGAAAACAAAACTGTAGTAAAGCACACAAATCAGACTGAGCAGTCGAAATTTTAAGATTAACAAATAAAGACTTAGAATATAATTTTGTTACTGTAGGATATAAGATTTATTTATGATAAATGTATTGCAAAAATTGAATTAAGCAAACAATAATGAAGGTTTATGACAAAGTAAATGAGATTTTTAAAAATGCTTTTGTTTTTTTTTTAATAAATTGATGAAAACTTGTTAAAATTCAATCAATGACTACTCTTATTACTATTACAGCCAAACCCCAGTAACTAATACACGTTATCAGTAATGTTGTATGAGTTTTAGCACTCCACAAATGAAATTACATTAAATTATCAATTTGTGTTGTGTTGTACTTGAAAGCGCTAATCGTAAAACACTTTATTAATCAAATAAATTGTAAGAAGTGTTTCTGAACCACGAAGTTACAAACAGACATTTTCACTGAAGAGGCAGTACTATTTTTTTAATCATTTCCATTTTTCATCAATTGTCCAGCAGAAACAATGTACTTTTTTATAAGTTTCTGCTGCAAGCACTACCGTTCTACCGCTTCTAACTAAGACGTAAACAGCACTATTAAATACTCGACAAAACCGATAATTTAAGTTGGATAAATAAATAATGCTTATTCCCTAAAGTATAATAAAATCATACTGAAAAAGGAATTGTACAACGTTTTTTATTGTATTCGTATATAACTTGAAAATTTTTCCGTCACTCAGGGCAAGTTTTGCTCTAGACTTTTATCAGTTTGTGAGCATGTTTTTGAAGAATAATGCGTGACATTTATAGTTCCCCACAACTAACTTCTATGGGCAAAGTTACGCTGTCATAGATTGGCGTGCGTCATCACTAATCGTAACAGCGATAATATGAACGTAACGTGAGTTTCTTTTCTTTCATTGCCTTGTTTCCATAAATAGATATACATTATATCAGTTGTATAAATAGAACACACAAACAAGCACAGGGAGGGAATGAGCGAACAAAGGTTAACTAAATGTGATTAGAGTCGTGCATTAACGATGTGGGCGGAATCTACAAAACAGTCATATCAGTATCACCTTATACAAACAACCACGTGAAACAGTTAATTGTGGCGTCTTCTCAACTATTTCTTTATTGTTTACTTTGCCACTAAGTTTAGTTACTTAGCGAATGGTTTAACAGCCATTAGTGAGAGAGTAATCTTTAGTAAGAGTAATTAAGCTTTACAAGTGCCAACTTATAAACTTATTAATGTAGTGACTAATATTATTTATTGTAAATAGTGTGGAGATTTCAAAGAATAAATGTTTGTTACATCCAGAAGTGTTTCTTTGGAAACAAAAGAGCAACGTGTACATAGTTTTGTTTGGAACGTTTAAATCTATGCTTCATGAACTTGTATCAGGTTTGGTCAAAACAGTCACGCAATTTTCGTTTTCTTTAAAAAGTGGTTGATAAATCATCTCTATATTTATTGTCCCCTTAAAAAAAGTAATATCCACAAGATATAACAAAATATATACAAAAAATGTTTTTTAATTGGTCAAAACATTTCTAAAACAATCATCTTAATATGCTCTTAAGCTCGCCCGACGATGTTTGCCTTATATATTCGACAGCCGCAAAACGTGTACTACCATTTCTTGTTTTTAGTTTTTGAAAAGAGAAAAAGATCTTTTGCAACATATCTGGCAAAAGTGCAGTTACAGCACGATTAAAATTTTTTCATAACATTTCTGAACAATCAATGACGCGTCTGCTGATGTAACTTCTATAAATTATCCTTCCACAAAACTACAGGATTCCTTGAAATTGCTCCATGTGAGTGTCTAAAAGACATCTTCAATTGCCAGAAAAAGTAGTAAATCGTGGAAGAAATATCCACTCTTACAATCACGATCAGCAAATTTTTACGACTGTTTTTGAACATTTCTTACCATTTGTCGACCACTCCTTCATACAAATTAGATTCACCAAAAGTCTTCTGCCGCACTTCGTGGTATACTAAGGTCTTTGGTATTTACCAACACCCTTCCAGTATTTTATCTAATTTTTTATACAACATTTTATTCAAGCCCTTTAATTTTCCATCGTAGAATGTTAAGAAGTTCGCCTAATATACCAAGCCCAACTTATTCAATTAGCTGTCAAATCTAAACTACAATTTCAACATGGTTAAAATCCTGGATAATTTTACGAATATACGTACTAACATCATAAAAAACAGTTTTAAACAGTTTTATGTGCGAAATTTAAACATTTTACGATCCTTTCTGATCCAACCTCTCCTTCTTTAAAAAGAGTAGAAGAGAACAAGCTTGAGACCTTTGTCTTCTACTTCACTGGACGGATTAGGCACATTGCCTGTACCGTCCTCACAGTATATCACAGCCATCTTGTTCTTGGTCTGCCTACATTCATTGTTCCATACTTATATGTTACTTTAGATAGCCGTCTATCCTTCATTATGTCCAGATGTTGCGACCATTCCAGACGATATTTCTGGATTCTGTCGTTTATGGACAATACCTGTAGTTCATTCCTAATAGCCTCACTACTCAGATGACCTCGACTTGTACAACCTTTGTTTGTCTCAGAAAACTCGTTTCTGACCTTTGAATCTGATCTATAATCTTCCTTATAGGCATCTATTCTTTAACGCAGGCACTGCCATTGTTTTATAAAATTTAATTCTTGTTTCATTCTTTAGTGTTCGATGCATGATCCCACATATCATCTAAAACTTATATAATTTCGTCATCACATCTCGACCTGTTTCATACCCAATACTGACAACACAACCTAGATAATTGTTCCAGGTTCACACTGTTTCAACAAACTCAGAGACTTGTTCCAAAAGTGCTCCCTGAAGAACAATTTTCGACTGAGTAGCCCCAGTCTCATAAAGCATGATCTTTGTTTTCTTCTTTCATATAGTAAAGTCGTACTGATTGCATGTATGCTTTAAAAGATTTAAAAAATACTGCAACGCATCCTCCGTTTGGTGTAATAAGACTGCATCGTCAGCATATAATAAAATATCCAGACTAGTTTGAGATGTAGTGGTGGAGAAAATTATTGATAATACGATCAGCACAGACAATGTCGATTGAGAAATTTTGGGGGAAATTAGAACACTGTAGAATACAATTGCAAAAAAGGAATGTAATTTGTTTGGTTGTTCATTGAGACATTGGTTGTTTGAGGTAATGTAGGAGGGGCCTAGCATGATGGAAAACCGGTAAATAAGTTTATACAATATAATGAAAAAAAGACAATTAAGAAAAAGCTGTGTACAGATAAATAGTATTAACACTTGTCTTTGTGAAAGAAGATTTATTTAGATTTACGTCTGTTCCTGCTTTAAAATTTAATTCCACCTTATTAAACCAGCTGTCCATACTTATCCACATAACAACAATTATTTGTCTCCTTTCCTGTTTCTTTCCAAGAAATAAAAAAACGAAATGCAAACAAATCTGTTACGACAGGAAACGCTTCTTAAGCCAAATATTTTGTATCTTGACATCGTCATTAAAGCATGCATTATCGTCCGTTTGGTTGAGCCGGCTCTGCTAAAGTGTAGGATTATTATTTTTGTCATTGTTACAGCGTTTTTTCATGAGGAGTCTGTTGCGTAATTCATCACAATTAAAATGTAAAGTTTACAGAGCCGCGTGCCAAATCCGACACTAATTTTTAATAAATCTCCGTAATTTACGCTCCTTCTTATTAAAATGTTTCTGCCCATTGGACTGTCTGTGTCACCTTTCACGGTTGCCTAGTTACTACCATTTCATTTCTCCAGTTACGTTTGATATAAATTCGTGTTGTGTATAAGGAAGTTATGTATCATCGTCTCTGTTTAATACGTATCAGTGTGTTTAATATCAATAAGGTTTACATAATAATAATAAGCTAAGAGATTCAATCATACAATAATACAAGTTTCGCATTGTTTGATTTGTATTTACAATCTTTTACAATCCAGTAATCTATTACGATTGTAAGTAGTAATTATGCATCAGTTATTAGATAACCTTTAGTATAATTTACATGATAAAACACTTAGTTTTCTCTAGCAGTATACTGAATAGTTTATGTTACTCCAACTAATTTAACTAAGTTGGCGGCCATGTGCTTTAGATGGTTGGAAGGTATTCTAACCTGACGATAGAAATTGAACACTGTGCTCGATTAAATGTCATAACAAAGAATCACGTTGAACAAGAAAGGTAGATAAAAAAATTTACGACAGCATAATAACACAACTGTGATGACGGAATATTTTACTCTTTAAGATATAAGCACGTGTTTGGAAAATATAAACACAGTAAGACTTATGGTTAAAATAAATTCGGACAGTAACACGTGTAACGGGACAAAGTTATGGGATTTATTTTATCCTTTCATCAATTGTAATAATGTGGAATCACCCCCACTGAGCCCCGGCTTTAATAAGCAAAGCGTACTTTTTGAACCACCCAGTTGTCAGTTTGTACAATCAGCCAGGCGAGGTGCGACGAAATCTGTAGCATCGGAATGTGTCCGAGCGCGCGTGTGCCGATTTTGACATCGTGAAGATCACGTACAGTTTTCCTGGTCGCCGGCTACGAGATTACGATAAATAACGAGTATCTGCGAGAAATGCGCTCAGCCAATGAGATGGCAAGTTGCCGCTCTCGAGATGACGCTGGCCATCTTGAAAACGACTTCACTTACAGTCATCTGTTCGAACCGCGCGGTTCAATGTAATAGTCCTCGCGAGCCAAAAGTGTAATCAACCATCAAAATGTGTCTGTAACTATACGGAAATCATGGTAGTGTGAAATAGCGTCGACGAAAAGACTGTTAAAATTAAAAACCTGATAAAACAACTTTCGGAACATTTACGCAAAACAGTGGCGGACAACATGCGGCGGAACCAGTGAGCATGTGCAGTAAGAATACCGAATTTCAATATTTGGCCAACAACTAGAAAGAATTTCATTTTAAATTGGTAAAAATAGTCCATCATAATGGGAGTGGGAAGATAAAAAAGGAGTGACAAGTACGAAAGAGTGAATGAGTAAAGTGCTGGGTTGCCTTAGTTGATATATTTAATATTTGTTAAGATATATAATTTAAGATATTTAATGCATTAATTCTTGTCTTATGTTTGGAAAGTTTATTAAGCGCTAATAATAGCTTGGAGAAAGCTCTACCTCATGTAGAATCAAAAATTACGTAGAACAGTTGTTCATAAACAACTTCTGGGAAATGAATCAGAAACAAGACGAAACAAATTTGTAGTAAAGAACGTAAAAAAGAACGAAAAATGTTAAATTTAATTAATAAACAAAGCTGATTAACGTAGTAAATGAAAGTAATTATTACGCCGTGAAACCCAGCATCCACTTTTACAGGTCGTGAGTTCGTGCATATAACCCTGGACCCAAGCAAGGTAAGAGTAAGAACATAAAAAGGGGAAATTTGAATTTTTGGGTGTTCTTATTCAATTTAACCAATTGTTAAAAAGAAAGTATTGTTTCACACGACTACAAATAACGACAATCAAATTGGTCAAGATTAAAAGGGCTGATTTAATCTTAAATAAAAGTTACGACTGTATCAAATGTCAAAGTACAATAGAACTGACTCTTGTAGCTTTCTAAAAATGTTATAGCTGATGTCACATTTGTTTAAAAATCTGCTCGCATGGTACTCCATTTGAAAACCAGGCTTCTCCTTTATTGGTATTCAACTTCAATGTTATCTGCTCCAAGTCTTCTGCCTTCATCGTCAGTCGCGAAAAAACGAGACTCTGGACCAGTTAACTACTGAAATTTGACTATATGTCAAACATGTAACGTAGTATTACAACCTAGGTTAATACCGTAGGTTAATATAAACGTAGGTTAATATTATAACCTAATGCATTAATATAGTACCTAAAACTAGGTACATTGTTTTTAACTAGGCACAATATTACTTATTAACTAGATTCTTCGACATTTAGATTACTCACAGGTGACTTGACACTGATGATTATTACAGAAGGCCGATGTAACACTATTAACAACAATAATACATGTTAATACAATATGGTAAAAAAATAGTAGCAGAATTTCGACAACTTAAAACGCTGAAAACTGTGATTACGATGCTTTCGCATTATGTGAACACACTTTAAAAATCTACCGCAAATTAACCTTTTTCAAGAGTCATTACTATTTTCTTTAATGTTTATAATAGCCTTTAGACATGATCTAGGTTTCCTATTTTATTCAGGCGTGTTTAAGTCTTCTCCGTTTATATTCCTTGTTTGTTTTCCAACCGTTTCTTGTATACAATCTTTCTTCATTCGTTGGCTTGGACGTGCATGCAGAAAAATTGATCAAAAATTGAAAAAAATCTTGTTAATTAACCAGAACTAGTTTTGTTTAAGCAATGTCAGAATTAAATACTTACGCAGTTAAAAGAATTTTGAACGATAATGTCAACGGTATTATTAAACTTCGTATTGTTTAAATTAGCAGCCATCCTTACTATTTCTTTTATGAATTTGCTAACTGCTATAATTTTTTATATCCGTGAAGAGCGGTAGCAGCTAGAACCAATAGGAGGGGCGATGACATAAGGGGAGGGGCCTAAAGTATAAAAGCCTACAACGTACAGTTGATGGACGTTGTTTAAGACCTGAAGATGTCAGTAATGACGAAAAGCTTAGTCGAACAATAAAAAATTATAGCAGTTAGCAAATTCATAAAAGAAATGGTATTATTAAAGTTTTACTGTTCCATCGTCAAGCAATTTTCAAGAATCGTTGGTTACAATCATGTTTGACTATTCTTAAGCCTACCAGTAACTATATCCACTAAAATATGATACAGCCTGTTGCCATTTTAACTAGCATAGATGCCATTATACAGTATCAAAGAATATTTGAACGAAAAATCAAGGAAAACGTTTTGGATCAGTGCAAAATAACAACGGGTCATAGAGAATCACGAAATAAATAATCGCCTAATACACGGAGCAGATATAGTAGGGTTTATAAAGATTAGAAGCACAGTGTGGCTTGGTACACACTCTGAGAGTTAATACAAAACATGACACAATTTTCAAAGCACTCAACATCGGAAATACACAAAATACTAATACATACACCACAATCACACACAATAATACCAATTTAAATTACCAGAGGCCAACAGGAAACTACGATAACAACCAGCCAACACACAAGTACTTCACCAGATTCAAAATCACGAAGGCTGAGGATGGGAACACAATGGTTCCCGAAACATGTTCCTAATAAAGAAAAAAATATCTTGAGGTAAATTCATTATAAATATTAAATATAATATATATATATATATATCATTTTCTATATAAGTAACTCGATGTTTCTTGCAGTAATTATATAATTTGTGATGTTTTCAATTTGTTTCTTCTGCAAGTAGTATAATTTTGTATATATTTTTTTTTTACTTAGAAACCTCTGATGATACTGATATTTTTCAGTGAAACGTGCGTCAGGTGTTAAAAAGAATATACAAAATTATACTACTTGCAGAAGAAACAAATTGGAAACAACACAAATTATATATATATATATATATATATATATATATATATATATATATATATATATAGGAATGTTAATTATCGACCGTATTATTATACTGTTAATGATTTCGAGGTTCGGTCATTAATCATGAAAACTCAGTTTTGCGACGTTTCGAGATTTATTCTTCTCATAATCATGCAAGACTATATTTTAATGTTGTAGGCATGATTATGAGAAGAATAAATCTCGAAACGTCGCAAAACTGAGTTTTCATGATTAATGACCGAACCTCGAAATCATTAACAGTATATATATATATATATATATATAAGTCATTATTTTTATATTATGAAGTAATTTCGAGTACAAAATAGTAAAATAGTAAAAATAAGTTTTATAACATCGCATAATGTATTTTATAAGGATTTCTGCATTAACTCCGAGCACCTGAAAACCTATTAATATGTCTTATTTTATAACCACTAACAGCGTCATAAAATTTTCTTATTTAAAAGTATAAGGAAATATCTGCGTTTACTGCGATGTAGAAAATAATTTCTGTTTTAAAATTTACGATCAATTTGTATCTGGCAATAAACAGATAATGTCCAAGATTATGGCGCCTAATTCAAGTTCTAAACGATGTTCTTGGTTTGTAGTTTATCTTTTCTTTCGGTTCCGTCTTCTCACAACTTCAGTTTACGGGCAAATACTAGTCTTCGTATCTTGGTGGCTGAGCTCTTCCATTTCTCCAGTTATTTTTTACAACAGGTAACCTGTTTTGCACACACACATTTGTCTTATATTACAAGGTTAATTTTTTTTAAATCTATAGTAAAACTGAGCTATTACATACGTGCTCTTATTGATACTACATACTATATTTTATTGTATTCATAAATGCTCAAATTGTTCTTGTTATATATTTTATATTATTATTAATAATAAAATTTTTTACAAGAATATATTTTATTTTGTAAATTACATAAAATGTTTTGATAGTAATCCAACTATCATCATCAGATATAAATTAATATATTGAAAAATTGTTTAAATCAATTGTTCAAAACAGCTATTTTATGTGTAGACTAAATTTATATGTGTATGTAAAATATGTTGTGTAATTAAGTGAAAAATATAATATAAATATTTCCTATTTTATTGAGTTAGTGTTTTTGAAAATATTACCATGTTTTGTATTAATCTGAATTTGTTCTGGTATTAGTTTATTACTTGTTTTATGTTTATATATTTCTAAATTTTCCCGTAAGGTCATTTTTGGACCTTTGTAAATGTGTGTTTGTTTTGTATTGATTGTGTAGCTAAATTTGATTTATATATATATATATATATATATATATCTGGTTTTAGATATGAATTACGGTGTTGTATTTATCTCTCTTTTAATATATTCTTGTAAAAAGTTTTATTATTAATAATAATATAATATATTTTACTGATATAGTTTTTATTATACGTTGATTTTGTAAAATATCGTGTAGAATACAGGTACTTGTTTTACTTACTTATCTATGTTTCGTTAAGTTTAATGTTTAACACCATCATAGTAAATATACTGCTACGACGGATTGACGCATCGACGTATTATACAGTGGAAACAAAATACAGACATCAATGAAGTCAGTAATAACCAGCTTTAATTAGTCAGAAATAACAGTTTGAAATCGGCAAGGTAGTTTCTTACAGTGATTCTAGGTAAATTTGTCCACACGCAATAATGATATCAACCATTAGAGTTCCGTACTAATGGTATTATTAACACAATAATAACTTTCCACTAATCGGCAACAATCACTTGATCCGCACTCTAGAATTTCGCTATGTGTAACTAACTTCCAAACCGGGCGCTGTTGCTTATATAGGTCCCGCAGCCGTACTAGATGAAACTCCCGCAGGCGAGCTGATTTCAACTTTTGATTTAGATATATAATGTTAAATTATAAAACCCACGCTTATTAAATTAAACGTCTTATTTTACGTTTTTAAACCTTCTTTAAAGGTCTCGTTAAACAAAATTTCAAGTTTTAAATTAATTTGTGTTTGTTAGTTTCTTAATAAATTTTAATTCCATCTACAATAATGAATAATCTTTGTGGATGATTATTTTTTCTTTCATAAAAAATCATATTATTTGATGAACAGTCCTTTTTTGATCTTTGTTATTCTTAGATTATTATTATTTACTGTCCATAAGTGAAATATCTAATTTCAGTTGAGTAGTCATCTTTAATTTTTCCTATCTGGAGGACTTCACATTTTTCAGCCAAATTTTTAACAATTTGATAATCCTTAGTTAAAGTCAAAAAAGACTTTATAGCCTTCCAACTGCATAGTGTCGAGTCTCTGTGAATTCATAGCGTGAGAATGTGGTAAGCCACAGAATTTAATTAACGGGCCTTAAAAAGAATTGCGGTAGTATGTGGCTCTGGCTAGAAACAATTAATCGAATGCACAAATGGCATAATATGAAATGAAAAGTAAAGGCGAGGTGTCGTTCCAGCCCCCATCCGATAGCTCGACAGATCGAAAAGTTTCCCTAACACAGTCTTTCAGCACACTTACCACGATTCCTTACAAGTTTATCTGCTCCCCTTCCATTATTGCTCACTGTTAAATCTAAATGTCTCAGGAGTAAAAACATATTCAGAATCTCGAAACTGTAAAGAAAAACTAGTGAAGAGACCCTGAATATCAACTGAGGAGAAAGCATGTTGTAGCTGGTCAAGAGATTTAAAAATCTACCGATAATAATCATCTTAGACGGAAGCTGCAATGAGGAAATTTACAATCATGTACAAAGGTAAATCAATTTATCAAATTTCCAAATATATTCTAGGTACGAATCAGATTTCTAAAGAACTCAAGATACGGCTTTACAAGACAGTTTTCCACGTTACTACAGGAAAAAGTCTCCCCTGCTAAAGAAGCACGAAAGCAGATTACAAACAAATAAAATTACATTTTTTAGGATGGCAGCTACAAAATCTAGGGGTCACTGAAGTTGGAATATGCCATCAGAAATCAGTTTCAGGAGGAATCGGTTGCGCAGGTAGAAGAAGAGAAATGTGATATGGTTTGACATGTAATGAGAAAGAACGAAAGAACCAAAGACCATCGTGGAATCGGCCAAGAAGGAGGAAGTCAAAGGGGAGGGACCAAGATTGCATTAAGTAGAATACAAGGAGAAGCTGTGGGAGGGAAGACGTAATTAGAAGCGAAATGCCTCGGTCGAGTCAGAAAGGAATTCAGAACCTGGCAGGAAAATACCTTGGCTTGATTGCACAACGCGATGGCGAAAACGAGTAGAAAAAGAAGAAGCTTTGTAGAATATTTTAAGAATTTTTGTTCAGTATTAACATTTTTTTTTTCATTTTCCCATATTGCAACTAGTTACAAACTATGGATCAATTTCAACTATTTCAGCAGTGTGTAGAATGTGTACTCCCATTGGCGCACTCCTCACTGTAGTTTACACTTCGTGCACACAGAATTTAAATGAAGCAGAATTGATGCAGTTCTGACACAAACTCTGATATTTGATAAAAGTTCCAAGATTTGTACGCTATCGTTGGAAAATAAAACGCGTGATAATGTCTACAGCATTATTTTGTTGGGTTATTGGTACTTTTTTTTTGCGACGCTGATTGGCATAATTAATCTAAATTACAACTTCTACTTGATAAATGCAATACAAAAATGTAAATCGATTTGTTTACTTACTAGATATTGAAACTATGAATTTGAATGTTAAAACAGATATAACTGTAATACAGACAGTTCTTACAGTATATTAACAATCATTTAAACACTATATGAATTAACATTAACAAACGCGCGCGCGCGCGCGTTCACGCATTCGTTACGAGTTTAATTTTTCAACACTGGTGGAAAATATCTGGTCTACAGTCGTCCGAATGTACACTGATTACAAAAAATTTAACTTATTCTTACTGATGTTAAAGACAGTCAGTCAAAGTAGTGTACAAAAAATGTGAAACAAGCTGTAGGAATACATTGGTTATGACAACACAAAAATCAGGAAATTGCACAGTGTTTTAAATTATAGATAATTCGAATGCTACACTTAAGGCTGAAGGAAAATTTGTTTTTTAATATCGTTGTGAATGAAAGTTTGAAATTTAAACGAAATAGAGGTACGGTAAGTGCCTTGTTGTGTCTAAATTAGATTAATGTAGTTTATGTGCCCAGAATTACTTGAAAAATGTTTCTACACTATCTGAATCGAGAGGAATAGCCGCGGCTTGTCCGATACTTTGTTGTAGTTGCGAATTAATGTGTTTAATAATTCATTATTTAAAACAGTTGTTATTAAGCCAAACTTTGGTAAGATGTACACTGAAGAACTTATAAACTCTTTTTGAAGTGTAATTCTTACAGACACGATCAATTTTATTAAAAATAAGATTATTTCTCGTATATTACAACGTTAGGTAATGCATGTGCAATATACTGTACACAGCGAATTATAACTTCTTGGTTTTTCGGTTATTTTCCGATCCAAACCACTGAGTATAGCTGATGTCATGCCATCTTTCCTTTACTTACTATATTACTATTTAGTGTGTTAAGTGGAAATAGATTTAAAGAGGCATTCAATTACATTTTTACTAGACACGAAAACTAAAATTGCCTCACACGTGGGAGAAGGAATGACGGTCCCGGTCCCAGTCTGTTAAAGTCGGTCTTGGTGGTAGTGCATGTATCAGCACAAAATAAGGAAGGAAACATGGTATCAGACCAGCTAAATTCAATGGTTTTCAATCTGAATATAATAGAAAAACAAATAATATGATTCATTTTATGATCGTCATTGTCCAGTCACTTATGACCTTGAAACTTGAAAGATACAAAAAAAATTCTGTATGGCTCCTAGCGGTACAGATAGATTTCCGGAGAAGGTATAGCGGAATATTCAAATTCCAACGCATTAAAATGAAGAAATTAGGAAGTCAGAATAAGAAGAAGAATATTACAAGCCATTAATATGGGACAGATATTGTAGACATCACACGAGAAGAGGTTTGAACAAGGATAGTGAGAAGGCACAAACATCTAGTGGGAGACGGCAACAGCTGAATGTGTAGTTGCATATAGATGATTGGAAAATTATTTACTAACTGAACGTAAGTCGTCTGTCTTTTGTCCTTGGCTCATAAAATTCTTGTGTTAAATCCTGAAAGAATGTTATTTATTTTTGTCTTCATCTCCAGACGGTGGAAGGAGTCACAAAGACAGATTGTATCTCTACACCAAAACGATCGAGACCATTAATGTGGAATAAATTATTACAGTGGTCCTTTTTAATGATAAAGTATTACACAAAATAACATTTGGTTCTTAATGATACAATGTTTATATGGTTTTGTTTGAGTGTGTTCTCTTTTCTCAATCTTGCTAAAATCAAAAAAAAAACGACAACAGTTGTTGAAACGACAAAGCAGTTAGCCGCGGTAATCCTGCTGGTAGCCACACCTGCTGAAATTCACTTTTTTCCAATTTAATAAATGGGACGGGGTAATTTAAAATCAATTGCTCGAATTTTCTGTCATATCATCCTATTCAACCAATTTTTTAATTTAATGGTGTGTTATTAGTCTTATCTGCCAACACTGATTGCAAGTAACCGTTTTAAAAAGGGACAACTTGGCATTTTGTTGTTAATTTGCAGCAACCGCCGACACCTCTTCGTTTCCATCAAGTTTTTGTGCATTGCTTGTATTATTGCTCCTTTAGTTCTGTCACTCCAACATTTGGTTTACCCAGTGCATAGCATTTGTCACCATATTTAAATTTTATTAGATACACTGTGTTGACAATGGTTATCTGCGTAATCGTAGTCCAACCATTTCTTGAATAAAAGTATTCTCAATATGAAAGAAGTCAAACAATACATTTCGTTCTGCATCATCTGTTGTCTGTATTAAGTCCATTTCACGACATCGAATCAGTGGCGATTTAACCCATGGGCGAACCCGGCGGCCGCCGGGGGCCTCTGTCTCTAAGGGGGCCTCAAAATATTGAAAACAACAATCACGCCATTCAAGAATTATATTAAGTTTTTTTTTTACCAAAGATATCAGTTTCACTGCTTCATTTTAATGATTTCAGATATCGGAGTCATGTTAATCGTTATCCAATAAAGTATTATCGTATTGGGCAATGCGTTAACCTGCGGCTCGCTCTGAAATACTATATCAAAGGCTTGCCGAAACCATACACTCATTTCTTAAACTATGACCCTAATTTCTGTAAGCACCCGCACTAATAACATTCATTCAGTTGAATTGATATCGTTCCCCACTCCCTTGTTACTCGATCGGTACATATAAAAAAACAGCAACTGAAATTCTTGGAAATTGATTCAATTCCCAACCTATTAGTTCCAAGAATTTCAGTTGATGTTTTTGTATACATACCGATCGAGTAACAAGGGAGTGGGGAACGATAACAATGCGTTTGGTTTACCGATGTTATGTTTATGCTACACAATATCCTGCGGTATTCATTTGTCTTTCAAAGTGATCGTGTCAGTGAGAGTCTATTAGCCTAAGTTTTCTAATTTAACACTCTTCCCAGTTAACGTATCAATTACTATCATTTATAATGAGGCGTTTTGAAAGTGGTTGTGCTAAGCGTAAGAAAGTCAAAGAACGAGAAGAAAATATTAAGAGAATTCCGAAACTAATTAATTATTTCAATTTATACTGTCAACAAAAAGGATAATACTGCATATGATAATGTACCGGTAAATCACATTCCTGGCCCCTCAACTTCGAGTTCAGAGAAAAACGATTTACAGAAACAAGCGGAAGCAACAAGCCGTGTGCTAGAACGTAAAGATTTGATAACGTACAGTGAAGAAGATAGTCAAGACCAGGTGACAAACTGTGCTTCAGGAAACTATGTAAGTACCATTATTTCAGAAAACAGTCACTATACAACATCAGACCCCGGTCTTTGGCCACATACTGATGACATCTTATGGGATTATTGGGTAGAAAAGGGACCTTCCGCTTGTCAAAATAAAGAAAATAATTTTGATAAATCAGCCCGTGTATATAAAACTGGGGATAATATGGAAGAAAGATGCTTTACTCAAGCAATGTTCTCGCGACAATTGCCAAACAAAGAAATCGTACAAAGAGAATGGCTCATTTATTAACCTGCGAAGGGAAAAGTTTATTGTTTTGCGTGTAAATTATTTCCTCACTCCAAATTTCCATTTAGCGGAGATGGAAACATGCTCTGAAAGCTGCATCAGAACATGAAAATAGTCAAGAACATAGAAACTGCATGGTAGCTTATTTTAGTCGCTCAAAAACACTCGGGCGAATAGATACACAGTTGGTCACCCAATTCAATAATGAGCGACAATACTGGAAAGAGGTGTTGAAAAGAGTTACTGCGGTAATTAAATTCTTAGCATCGAGAGGACTCCCTTTAAGACGTTCTGATCAAAGAATTGGTTCAGTAAAAAATGGAAATTATTTGGGTATTTTGGAACTTATAAGTCAGTTTGACCCATTCTTACACGAACACATAAAGAAATATAGCAATGCAGGGAAAGGGATTCCATCATACTTGTCAGCCACCATTTGTGAAGAGTTCGTAGAAATAATGGGGACTAAAGTTCTTTCAGTAATCATCTCGGAAATTCAAAAAGCAAAATACTATGCTATTTCTTTATATTCCACTCCGGATGTGACTCATATTGATCAACTTACTTTTATAGTATGATATGTGATAGACGCTGTTCCAGAAGAGCGATTTTTGCAGTTTATTCCTATTCATGGTTATAATGCAGAACATCTTACTGAGGTTGTGACACACTTCTTAGAAACCAATAACATAGATATGCTGAATTGTAGGGGTCAGTCTTATGACAACGCAGCAAACATGTCAGGGCGATGTTCAGGATTACAAGCAAAGATAAAAGAAACTAAACAAGTATGCTGAGTATGTACCATGTGCTGGACACTCACTTAACTTAGTAGGGGTACATGCTGTCAAGTGTGTTTCAACTGTGACAATTTACTTTGATGTGGTACAAAATCTTTACACCTTCCTTTCATCGTCAACACACCGGTGGGAGATACTCCGTTCACATTTAGGACCTCATCATAAAGTGGTGAAACAACTTTCAGACACTAGATGCTCTGCGCAAGCGAACGCAATAAATGCTTTATGTGAGGGATATAATGAAATCAGATTAAGTCTTCAGTCTATACGAAATGATGTGACAAATCAGTCGTTAGAGACACGTCTTATGGCTCAAGGCTTAGAGAAAAAACTTGATAAACTTGAAACAGTTTTTCTAACAATGTTGTGGAATGAAATCCTCAGTAGATTTAACGCAGTAAGTAAACTACTGCAAAGTGAAAAAGTGAATTTGTCTGTAGCAGTTAAGATGCTGAAGTCATTATTTGTCTTTATTAGGGAGAAGAGAGATGGTTTTGACGATTATGAGTCCAAATCAAAATCGAAATCAGTTGTGAAAGAATATCATGATACACAAAGGCGTCAAACAAAACGTAGCTCCATTCTTGCATTTGCAGATGGTGGATGTAGTAATGAGGAACTTCTGGGAAGAGTAAAGTTCAGAGTAGAGACATTCCTACCCATAATAGACACCCTGGTTTCTAGCCTAGAACTCCGAAGTAAAGCATACATAGACATTTTTGAGAGGTTTGGTTTTTTGGAAAGTCTGCATGTGTTAGAGAGTTCAGAAATTTCAAAATATTGCGAAAAACCTTGCAAATTTTTATAGTGGAGACTTTATTACTGCAGAGCTAATATCTGAATGTCACCATTTTGCTGCATATCTAAAAGTAAATATAAAATATTTCCAAGAATATGCTGGAGATGATAATGAAATAAATATTAATATTCATAACTTGTACAGTTACATGAATAATGAGAATATTTTATCAGCATTCCCCAATATGGAAATTGCTATGAGCATTTTTCTCACTTTATTTGTGACCAATGCATCTGGAAAACGTTCATTTTCGAAGTTGAAGCTAATAAAAGATGAGTTACGAAATTGCATGGCACAACCACGCTTAAATAATTTAAGTTTGATGAGTATTGAACATGACATTTTGGCAGAAATTGATTTTAAAGACACAATTCACGATTTTGCCTCCTCGAAGTGCAGAAAAGTTCTTCTCTAAAGAAGTAAAGACTAATAATAATTAATAAGGGAAGAGTGGAGTGTTAATAACTGTGTAATTATGTGTAAACGTCGTTCGTTCAATCGTCCCTGCTTTAACATCAAATAGGTGAGTTTATTATTATTGTTATTATTATTATTATTATTATTATTATTATTATTATTATTATTATTATTATTATTATTTTTACATTCGCCTGGGGCCTCTACCTTTCTTGATTCGGCCCTGCATCGAATGATTATTTAA
Source organism: Magicicada septendecula (assembly GCA_034769895.1). Classification (NCBI taxonomy): domain Eukaryota; kingdom Metazoa; phylum Arthropoda; class Insecta; order Hemiptera; family Cicadidae; genus Magicicada; species Magicicada septendecula. Next base: position 447,973,560 of record CM068372.1, on the reverse strand, counting down.
ATCAACAGACGACTGCTGATACGACGCTCAACTATATCATGATCTAAAAGCAGTCGAATGTCTTAAAAAGCCTATGCATTTACAGGAACGGAAAAAGGAAATATAACCTACCTGTTACAATAGGGCTACCATATTTTTCAGATCCAAAACGTGGACACCTTAGTAAAATTTGTGGTGTTGCTCGAGGAGATTCGAGGACACATTGTAAAAATTCTTGGTGTTTCCCGAGAAGGAAGGGGGAATTATCCGTCTATGTTCTATGTAAAAACCCAATATATTTTTCATTTCACAGTTTATTTGTAATTAAAAACGATTATTTATAAATTGTAAAATAATATATAATTATAAACCATTAAATATAAGTTGAATTACAGTTTACATTTTAATTCATTAATGAACTTAGGCCTACTTAATTTGCTTACCGTAAGGTTGTGCAATATCTATTTTGTACTTCTCATTCCACGCAACTATATTATACTAATGTAGTTTATAATTATTTTTAATGATATTTTTTTAGTTTTATCATTTATTTTTAAATGATAATGACAATATTCGTTTTCGTTTTATTATTATGTTGTATAAAAAGTTCACACTTGAGATGTACTGTGAATTATACTTAACGTTAAATAAAGATTTTTCTTTCCTGTATCTGTAATTCCTCTTTCTCAACGCTACACCTTCACCGATCGACAAATTGAACACCTAAGTTTATCGTCCGGACCAATAATATACACTCTAAACGGATAGTGTTCTTTTAAAATCTGACTGACTGCATATTTTCGTTTCGGTATTATTAACATGTTATTAAAAATTAAATAATTAACTGAAATTAAAATACGCCACGTATTTTCTGTGTACAAACATAACCAAAACCGCACTTCTTCGTTAGACATACGTATATACTATCGATATCGAATCCGTTGATGAATTAAAACTAATTTTTTGAATACTTTATTAATTAGGAATTTAAGTTAAATGTGGCAAAAACGAGAACAAAATTGCGTTTGGCCGAACTGCTCCCGGACGCCTGGACATGGCCTAAAATCGAGGACAGTCCCGGGGCAAACGACGTATGGTACCCCTAGATAAAATCAAATCAACTCTACTGGTAAAAGTTTGGAACATTTACTAAAAAGTAGTTACTTCTACTTCTTCTGAATCGTGTTCGTTATTTGTCCTTTAATTCCAGTGAATGTTGAAAAATGACGAAATCAAAGAAATGAATGCTCAATAATATTAATTTTTAGAAATAAATAAAGATAGACAAATTTTATTTACATAACGTGGTTGTAAAAAGAGTTACTGAACAATTCCTGTAAGTTTTAATTAATGGTGAATAAATGTGATCAGATTACAAGCAATGTACGTAATCCAGTTTTGTAACAGCATTCTCACATGTCCAGACTTCAGACTAGTAATAAATTTTATTTATTTGGTTTAGAGTTAATGAAGAAACTGTGTCATGAACCGTACAAGTTTAACGTATGATTGGAAAAAGTAACGGATCTCTCCCAAGGTAACGGGTCTGTCCCAAGGTAACGGATCTGTCCCTAGGTAACGGGTCTGTCCCAAGGTAACGGATCTGTCCCTAGGTAACGGATCTGTCCCAAGGTAACGGATCTGTCCCAAGGTAACAGATCTGTCCCAAGGTAACGGATCTGTCCCTAGGTAATGGATCTGTCCCAAGGTAACGGATCTGTCCCAAGGTAACGGATTTGTCCCTAGGTAACGGATCTGTCCCAAGGTAACGGATCTGTCCCAAGGTAACGGATCTGTTTCCAAACGATAACAATAATCCGAGATTATGTAATTCAGGAACATTGAAATGTCTGTGTTGTAGTCGCAGGAGCGTTCGTTGTGCAGTATGTAGGCTCACTGCTCCACGCAGTTTGGTACAAACGTGACATTGATCGTGTTCAAAGAATGGATGATCTCTAAACTGGGTGATATCTTCAGAACAGGGACCCCTATTGGGACATGTCAGGTGGAATCCAATTTAGAGGGAGACCTACTGCCGTTAGACCAGGTGATCTCAAGAAAGTGTAAACAATCGCGACAGACGAACAACGTTAGTGAAGCTAGTGAAACAAGCCAAGGAAAACCACTTACACCGATTTTGTTTATGAAAAAGAGATAAAATAATAACCGTTTTATTAAATTATTAAAATGCAATGTTGGTAAGAGTACAATAACAGGCAAATATAAATTAATTAATTATAGTTCATGAAACCACTAATGCGCACATGCTCATATGTGTACATGTGCGCTTCTGTTAAACGTTAAATTAATCTGTAACATTTATTTATTAAGTACGCATTTATCTTATCGTTGCTTTCCTAACAGTACATGTTCATTCATAAGTTTGTTTATACTGAATTTTAACTTCCGGTAAATAATTGCACTGTTACATGTAAACATTTGCTTACATACGTACACTCTTATAAACACATATGGTTTTTGTTATGTTCATTTCATTTTGCTAATTATAAATACACTTCATGGGCAAGACAAAACTAATACTCCTCAGTAATTTATTAACCTCAATGCATTTTCCGTAGTGGTCGACTTTGCTAATTTCCTGATTAGTTTCCTAAAGAACTATTATAATAATAAACAGAAGTCTGGAACCTGTGATTGGAAAGAATGCTAAACAATGATGAAAACATTTTATATTTTAGAAATGCAATCCGAACTTTCCATGGGATATTAGAAGCTTTACGTGTTCACTTTAGACTTTAAATGTTATACTAAAGCTAATATTCCTACTTTTCCTACCTATCCTTTTTCTTCATCATCATCTTCTTCTTCTTCTCCTTCGTTTTCTTCTTTTTTTTACCTGTCACGGGCTTAGGATCTTGCTCAGTCCCAGTTTCTAGATAATGTCTGATAATCTCTTTCACGTTTTTCTCTTCGATTATTTTAAAAATTTAATTTCCGATGACGAGTCTTGAGCGTCTATGGAGACTAGCCCCTTCTCCACAGAATATTATAATCAGGGACACGGACGACAGTTTAGGCCCGACGATATGAAGGTGGAGAGAGAGAGAGAGAGAGAGAGAGAGAGAGAGAGAGAGAGAGAGAGAGAGAGAGAGAGAGAGAGAGAGAGAGAGAGAGAGTAATTTGTTTGTGTTTATGTAGAGAGAAAGAGAGATAGAGACACACTTCTTTATGGATCCCAAATTGGACCTTAACAAAAGGCCAGGCCAGTCCCATCCAAGCGGCTGAAATGAGATTTCACAGGCACTTGGGAGGGTATACTCTCCATGATCACAGAAGAAACACAGATATACGCCAGGAACTGAATATTACTAGTATACTCGACAGGATCGCCCAGTATCGGCTGAATTGGTGGACAACATCTTTGCCGAATGGATGACTACCGCATCCCCAAACAACTCTGTGGTCGCAGAGGTGTGGAACGTCCGAGGAAGCGCTGGAGTGACCAGCTCTAATCTTTGACTATTTGAGACAGAAACAAACCATCCTTCGTTTAATCCTTGAAGATTATGATGATAATCCTGTTATAACCGACTGATGCTATGTTGAAGAGAGCATTGTAAGTGTAGATGCACCAATGCTTAATTTTTCAAATAAACAAAAATTGATCGAAATTTATGATGAAACCTCGTATTTGATATAATGGATGTTGCGTTATGTATGATGCGTTTCTTTTCAAACTGTACGCCAATGTATAATATAGTAAAATAATGGTAGATATTATGACATTTCTTAAACCTAAATAACTTACCTCATAACAAAGCAGACAAAATAAATTAGATTTTCTCACCATTAAAGAACGCTTGGATTTCTCACATGCGGCTTGACATGCGTCCGACAACGCTGTGGCTTGATACGCGACGGAGGTGAAATGCCATTGTTCTGGGAAAAAAGTTGTGCCAGGCTTTTGGCAACTTAAAACGTTGAAAATCTGTGGTTTCGATGTCTTCCTTGATAACTCTCCCGCAACATAATCTCCATTTCAAATGTTACTGCCATCAATTTCATTAGTGTATTAACATTAGAGTGTTCAGTCACCTGTTTTCAAACATTGTTCAATTTTAAAGAATTGATAGTTAAAATACAGTTATCTGTTCAATTTTAAAGAATTGATAGTTAAAATACAGTTATCGTCTAACTAAATCTTGAAATACAGAAATTACTTCTACATTAAATAATAATGTAATCTGTTGATAGCCTATTATTATTACTGGGTCTATATAAAAGTATACAGTATATGTATATGTGTGTGTGTATATGTGATTATTCTTCTATTGTGGAGTAATTTGAAAGTATAAAATGGATTTTTATAACATCTCATGATACATTTTATAACAGTTTTTTTATTAAATCCGAGTACCTGGAAAGATCTCAATATGTCTTATTTTATGTGCACTAACAGTATCGTAAAATTTTTGTTTAAAAAAGTCTAAGGAAATGTCTGTGTTTACTGCCGGCGTACAAACATAAATTACGCCTCAAAATTTACGACCAATTTGTATCTGGCCATAAACAGTTAATGTCCGAAATTATGACGCCGAACTCTTGCGCGGCGTGCTTTCTGTCTTTCAATTCTGTGTTCTCAGGATTTCCGTTTAGGGTCGATTTTTAAATATTTATTGCCGTAATTTGGTGTACGAGATCTTCCGTGTCTCCAGTTACTTTGTAAGACTGGTAACCGTGTTTTCATCTTGACGTAAGTCTTATACTACATGCTTATCTCCTTTTTACGAATAATAATACTGGTTTACTACAGACATGAAAGCTTACATATAATTTTGTTTGTTTTAAGGATGGAAAGTTTAACAAGCATTGGTCGGTAAGTGAAACAAATTTTACATTATTTGTCTCGATGTTTCGACAACATTTATTGTCATCATCATGACCTATGTACGGATACAAGAGACAATATCAAACACAACAAGATAAATTAATAGAGTGAAAGCTTTTGTGTGTGTGTGTGTGTGTGTGTGTGGGGGGGGGGTGAGAAGGTGGTTGAGGGAGTTGAGACAGTTTATTTTACATTATCGTAATAATTACATTCCTCGCATATTGTTTTACTGTAATACATTGCTTACTTACTTACTTACTTACTTAATCCTTAGCTTTTCTACCTTTCGGTGTAAAGCTATGTTGGAGTTGAGTCCCCTGAGGTCGTCTTTTTCCACATATCCCTCCATTTCTTTCTATCTCCTGAGAGCTCCTTTATTTTCTCCCATTTTACTCCTCTTCTTTCTGCAGCTGTGGGGGCTTCATCCTTCCAGAGCTTTCTCGGTCGTCCTCTCTTTCTTTTACCTGTTTCTCTGGATTCAAACACTTGCTTTACCAGTCTTTCCTCCCCCATCCTCATTACATGTCCCAGCCACCTAAGGTGTGCTTGTTCTACTGCTATCGCTATAGGAACAATATCTAACTCTTTCCTAAATATTTCGTTTCGAATTCTATCTTTTTTTGTCTTCCCTTCTATTTTTCGAAGAAACCTCATTTCAATACTAGTTAGCTTGCTTTTTATTCTCTCATTTGTTGTCCATGTTTCGCTTCCGTAAATTAATACTGGCTTCATGATTTTTCTGACTATTTCTGTTTTTATCCTAGTGGGTATTTCTTTTTTACCCAGGAAACTTTATTTAATACTATTGAATAATCTTCCTGTTTTCGCTACTCTTTCATTTATTTCTTCCTGTAAATTCCCTTTGCTGTTAATCACTACTCCCAGATATTTATAACTTTTTACTTGTTCTAAATATTTTCCATCAAGTTCTATATGTTTCTCTTCTGAAGTTCCTATTACCATAGTTTTAGTTTTCTGTGTATTAATCTTCATGTTTTTCTTTCTAAGTTCTTCACTAAATACCTTTATGTTATTCTGTAACTGTTTTTCTGTTTCTCCTATAATTATTAAATCGTCTGCGTAGCATAATTCTGTTATTGTTATTATCTTTATATTCCAGTATTCTATACTATATTTACTCATACTTTCTTTACATTTTTTGACAACATCATCCAACACCAGGTTGAATAGCAGGGGTGTAATACATTGACAAAATTATAATACTGCAGACCATAATTAATACAGTATTACAATTTAAATTATTGATAATGCAATAATCCCTTAATTATTTCTGTAAATAATTATAGAAGCAGTTATCACCGAATGTGTACAGTATACAGAACTGATACTAACTGACCGAACCTCGCTAAACATGCCATCGTTAAAATTTATTTATTGACCGACGGTCATCACTAAACTAAAACTTACATGTAATGTTATATATATCACATACATGTGTGTGCGTGTGTGTGCATATATTTTATAAGAAGATTAAGTATCGATCTTCTAGTTGATATCGAGTTCCGGTCGTAGTAAAAATGCAGTTTTTATGTAAAGTTTCAAGTTTCACGTAATTCATATTCTCAACATATCTCAAGCCTACAAATTAAAATAGAAAGTAGTATATTGTAATTGATTTTTCACCAGTTCTGTGGTATTAATAGTGGTGTTGTGTTGTACAGAGTAACTTATGGTATGGTATATTGTTGTGAGTGCCAGACACACACGTTGATCTGTGTGTATATTGTTACGACGGTCTAACTGATCGTCGTATGGTACAGTGGAAAACAAAATACAAGACACCAATTACGTCGCTAATCACCAGCTTTAATTATCATAATTAAACAGTTTGTAATCAACAAGATAGTCTCTTACAACAAATCAAATAGAAAATTGTTAACACGCAATAAAATGTCAAATAATATAAAACACAAATTGTATTATAATTGTCCAGCACAATTGTAAAAACACATAACGCTCCACCACAATACGTCGGACCGCACTGTAATAATTCGCAACTCGAACTCGCTTTGTAATCGCCCGATAATAACTGAACTATAATACTACGAACCGCATTCCAAAAAATCGCAACTCAAACTGAACTGAACGTCGCTGAGTACTTGTATTTATACCCCGCCGAAAATCCAGAAACATCCATACGTTACGCATCAGCTCTACACTAAGAAGCAATTTATTGCGGCCTTGACACAGTGCGCGTATCTGGCGGCGTCTAGAAACGTCTCGCGAATGTTGAAATCACGTACGCACACAACATTACAGCCGGATGTCTCTGAAACATTCGATAAATACGTAGATTTTTCTGTAATGTCGTAACGATCTTTATTAGTACTAACGAGTTAACGAATTCTGAGATCGAATGGTTACTAAGTCATATTTGTTAGGTCCTTCAGTCTTTCGACTGGTTTGTACCCTCCCCGCATATACCCGTCGTGCGTGTGTTAAGGAGTCTCTCACAGATATATGTGACTTACAGTTTAACGCCGGATCCGAACGGCATAGTTGGGGAGGGTTTATACTAGCCAAGATAACTCTCGCTGGTTTGCCATCGCCTTGCGAGGGGGAATGGTCGTTCTAAATCAGATTCCCCGGCGGGAATCAGAACGCGCGCCGACAGCGTAGCAACGCTACACGCTAGCCACTACGCCACGACCACTCCCTAAGTCATATTGAGTTCTGTAAATACGAGTCAGTGAATTATTGTATTTTAAGAAAGAAATCTTCGTTTTAAGTGGTGCACGTGTTAAAAAATTTTTATGACAGTTACTTTTTAGTTTCTTACTTCTAAATTTAAAGTTTTTTGTAAGTCACATGCCGTACACGCACCGATAACGAACACATTCTGATAACTAAACAATACTTTACTTATCTCCTTATTTTATTATCAAAGGTTATAACGAAAATCCTATTGTTTGACCGCTTTAATTAATACTGCAACAAAAATAATGTTTTGATAGTTCAGAAAACATTCCTAGCTCAATATCGTCTAATATTTTTCAGCTAAGAGTGAAAAATATTTTCTGTATGAACGAATATTGTTTTACATCAATGCAATTAACTTCAGATATTTGGGAAATAGTTTTAAAAGTATATTTCATATTAAATTTAAATTCATGCAAATATAATTTGTATAAAACACGTAATAAACCGTTGTATACCATTTTTTAAAGACACGTATACATTATATTCATCTCGAAGTAGCATAAATAAAACGAATCGTATGCTAAATACATAAATACACAGATATATAAGTGTTAGGTTAGGTTAGTCCAGATCAGATTGTAATTTTGACGAGCGTAGAGGAAAATCAGTAGTTGCAGTAGACTTTCTTTGTTTCTTTCAAGTGCAAGAAAGTTTGTTTATTTTTAGACAATTTTTATATTATAATAAATTTTACAGTTTTCCGTTGTAGCATATTAATATTGTACCGATGGAACTATCTCGAAAAATCGAGAGCGACCTTCCAACCGTTTCTGCGCCAGCCGAGCAGGTGCGTATCTCTGTCAAGCCCGCACTCAAAAGTACGTTCAGGTGCTTGTTAACGACGTAATTTATGGATTATTCTGGTTTATTCTGGTGTTCACCTGCGCTAACTATTTAAACAACAGCAGCTGGTTTTGTCAGTTAGTTTACTTTGGGCGATTTATCAAGTGCGGATATTAAGTGGTTGTTGTGAAAATGATGATGTTATTATTAGTGCAGAGCTCTTTTTAGTTGACATTATTATTACGAGTGGACAACTTACTGTATACTAACTCGAATTACTGTATGAGAGTATCTTGTTGATTTTAAATTGTTATTAGTGACTCATAAAAGCTGGTAATTAATGATTTCATTGGTATCTGTATTTTTGTTTCCACTGTAACATACGACTATCAGTGAGATCGTGGTAACAATATATTCCACTGATTCACTTGTATATGGACAAGCAATGGATACTTCCGTGAACTGTGTACGCAGACGATAAGCCTGTGTACGTGATTCACTCGTACAGAAATCATGCAGGCAATGTGAACACTGCTTGTGACATTAGTGAAACTTTGATGAACTGCAATTTAAAAATATCGAGTTACTTATTTGACTTGACACAAGCCATCTGGTTTTTGACCTTGGCTTATAAAAGTTGTGCAGTCAAACACTGGAAAAATAATTTATTTTTGTCTGCATCTCCAGACGACACGGATTGTGTCCCTCCATCAGAATAAACGACATCATTAATATTATTTAATATTATCTTTTAGCATGATCTGAAATTTTGTAATAATACCAACTTAATCTTAATGACAGATTGTTTACATCGTTTTTTTGGGTGTCCTTTTTTATTAGTCTCAAAAATTAAAAAAGGAAACTAAAACAGTTCTGGTTTGGAAAGCGACAACCAAACAGACGGACACTTGCATAAACCTCAGAGGCCACACCTGCTAAAATTCACTTCTGCGATGTAGTAAAAGGAATAAGTTAATTTTATGTCAGCGGTACGAATTTCTGTCATATGGTGGTGTCCAGCCAATTGTGTAACTTAGCGGCGTGATACTAATCATATATGTCAAACTTAATAACCGGTTTAAAAGGTGCAACAAGTAAACATTATATTCTTCAATTCGTGTTTAATATACCGCGAGCTTATGTCTGTCCACGTCTCTCTCGAGGTGTTATAATTTGTGTTATTGGTCCTCCTTCAATAATGTTACTCCAGAATATGGTTCATGCTACTGGACTGCACTGGTCACATATTTATAATATAATGTGAGTTGGTAATAACAATTGTTAAAATATTACCGACTGTGAAAGGATATGTATTTAAAATTCAGCTTTCAGTACCTCAAATTTATTAAATTAAAATAGCTTTAAAATATATCAATTTAGATCCACTTCAACAACAACTACATAAACAGTATCAATACAAATTATATCAAAATTTAAATTAAATTTTAATTAATTTAGACGTATCAGTAACGTCTAAAACTTATTGTGTGACTGAGTTGATTTTCTCAGATATATCTGTATGACCAAAGTTTTAAGAAACCGAATGACTTAATTGCAGCATTAATTCATTGTATTACCGTTTTCTAACACAAAACGCATTTTTAAACAAATTACTACTTTGTATAACAAATTACATTTTCTACTTTCTATTTCACTTATTACTATCTCTATTATTACCCCTTACATCTCTTATTTTATTTACATCTCTTTTGTTATTTACATATTCTTATTGTCATTAATGCAACGATTTTTACGCCGTTAGTACAGTTATTGCAATAATATATTATTCTTATGACGTTACACATTACTTATAAAAATCCAGAATATCTTTTAGGCGAAGAAAAAGAAAAATACATTTATTTCTGTCCAAATCGTGTACGTATTTTTTTTTTTTTTTAGGAGACCAAACAAATATCAAGCTTACAATAACTAGTTAATTACCAGTAAATCGTTTTATTGAAATTACATACATTTATTTCTTTGTAAAAGTTTGCAATATTGCAAACACATGTTGACGTAAGGTGTCTGTAGAATCATTAAGTACTTTTGCACCTAATAAAAATAATTACCAAATATATTTTTAAACAAAATAATCGCGTGTTTTCAACACTTACGATACCAGTTTCTACGTTGCTATGGACATTGAATGATACCAACAGACAGTAAAGCCGAGTTCTCAGTGATTAACTGGACTGTTTAATGTCTGTCTGTCTGCCCATCTGTCTGTCTGTCTCTCTGTTTGGGGTATGTCTCACGGTAACTTGTTTTCGTAAAACAACTTGGTTCGCGTATCCACATATTTACCCAAACACAAACGGATTCCTTTTTTTTTTTTAAACAGGGGAGCTGAAGACAAACATCTGACGGATACAAATGTTTACAAACTTGCAGATATCTATGCAAGCACCTAATCGAATAGAATTTTAACCAAAACATGAATACAGTATACGGTTTTAGAAACTTATACATTTTAGTTCACAGAAGTCCCAAAATTTGTTTAAACTGTATGCCGTGTATTAGACATGCCCTCAGGGAAGAAGAAGACGAAGAAGACCAAGAATATTGTGGAGGACAACTGTTGAGATGGAAGCAGGAAAGGAGGGGAAGTCCTTTGGAAAGCTCACAGTCCTCGCCAAAAATAGAGTCAGTTGGCATAGATTCCTCGATCATCCAATATCCATAATCCAAGAAATCTGCAACAGCAGCAGTAATTTCCAGAGATGACTGTATGTGTATGTGTGTTGTACGCACATTGTTATGGTAAATAGGCACTGTCCCAATATCCGTACCCGCACTCATTTCGATATTTCGATTATGCCATTATTGGCATCGATATGTAGTGAATATCTAATATACTTTTAGTCAGTAAATAGAAATCGTGAAAATTTATCTGTGTATATTATAAAATAGTTTGTTGACGATTGCAGTCGTGTTTCATTGTCATTTTCTTACGAAAAATGTTTCTAGCAATAATATAACTCTGATGTGTGCTTGTGACGCCAAAAGTTGGCAATGTTAGGTTTACATGCAAACTAATATGCCTACGGAATAATACTCGCTTTTGGTGAAATTTACTTAATAAAACCAACTCGAAGTAAGGCGGTGTGACCCAAGTACCATCCCTTGCCTGTTACTATACATGTCTCTCTTTTTGTTGTAGAACTCGCTTTCCACAAACACTCGGGTTTTGTTCCGCACAAAATTTAGGTTTTCGAGATTTTACTGAATAACACACAAAAATATTGACCACGTAACGAATAACAAATCTTGTTTTTATTTGTCAATATGTTGCTTTTTTTGTTTAATCTTACTATTCAAAAATAATTGTAGTTTTTATTTTACATTTGTTGTTGTTGTTTTTACTAAAAGTACTTTATGTTCTTTGGTTTTAATATTTTTCTCCTTCAAGCTCTGTGTAGACACATTAAATGTCATATATTTCCTAGCCATGGCTTTTATTTCTTTAAACGGTAAGCTAAAAACCATAAACCATTGTTATCTTAACCTCACAAATCATAACAGCACGTATTTCCGCTTTACATTAAGAAACAGAACAATTTACAATTAGTACACTTCTTCTTCTTCACATCGTATATATCGATACCATCGCATATTCAAAACGTCGAAAATGTAGTGCGGCCACGGGTATTGGGACAGTTCCGGTACACATATTTTAGACTTTAGTATCTCTGAGAAACACAAGTAAGAAAAGCAATCTGTCGGCATATTAATAATAATTAACAGATAACTATTAAAAGCTAACCAAAAAAATAACATATTTTATTAAAATCTGTATTTGCTCATCAAAATAATGGAATATTGCAAAAGTACTAAAACAAGTAAATAAAATAATTTTAGCTTTTAAAAACCAAAATATACAGGATGATCTTGCACTACATGTGCAGCATTCTGTTACTCGTTAAATTAACTCGTAATATTTATGCATTTAACGCTCGCTGCTTTCCTTATCACACTAGTTTATTGATGTGTTTGTTTATATTGAATTATAACTTGAAGTAAATAAATGCACAGTCCCTGTAAATACTTGCTCAAATACGCGCTTCACTCAAGCGGGCTCTTATAAACACGTGTGGGTTTTGTTACGTTCATTTAATTTTGCAGATAATATAGGTTATGCACTTCACGAGCAAAATAAAGTTAAGACTCCTCGCTGAGCGATTAATGGCAATTGTTTTTTCGTAGTGGTTCCCTAAAGAGTTTTATAAAATATTTCATTAAAAATAAGGAAAACTGAGTTTTCCTTGTTATTAGAAATAACGTTACATAAGGAAATTTAAAACGGTTCGTATTTTTAAATACAATCCGCACCACGAATGGCATATTACAATCGTTACCTGTAATTATACTGTTAAACCGTTTTATTCACAGAGAACGGTTCTATAATATTTTTAAACGTATTTATAGTTCTATAACTACATTCTGTTTGTCTGCTTGTGGTGAACTTCTCACCTGTAATCCTATGTCAGTTTATCTTTGTTACACGTTGTGGCATTATAGTTTACAGTAATTTTTGAGGATACAAAGCAACTGTCATTTAAATCGATTTAAATAATAACAAGGATTATTGGGTGTAAATTTGTGAATGGGTGTACCCATTGTATTTTACTACTGTTTTTATACTCACTCTAAAGAAAAATTGTCTCGCTTATACATATTGTAGCGCAACAAAAATGATCGCACTTCTGTTACATAAAAGAAGATTCACAGATTGATAAATAAATTGATACTTAATACCATAATAGAACAGAGACCCAATTATGACAATTATAGTCATAGACAAAATTAAATAAGAATGCAAGGTAGTGTTGAATAGAATAAACGAACCTGTAAAATAAATAATAGCTAATGATATATGTTTAATAAAAAACAAAACAGAAAAATGAAACAATGACTTAAGTTATGGTAATAACAGATAAGAATTTTGTGTTAAAAAGTATTATATTATGACAAAAAGGTTATGATAAAGTTTATGTGATGTTATATCAAATATGTGTTGAGTTCATGAAAAATAATGAAACAAATAGTGTTATTCAATGACTGTCATAGAATGAAGTGTGAGGCAGTTAACCAATGTTCATAAGTTCGAATTTGGTTATATGTGATCAAGAGATCAAGATAAATTTGTTATTAGATGTAGAAAAATAATTGTTTATACAAATGTTAATAATTAAGTTTTGATTGTATGTACGAATTTATATAAAAGGGACTATAGATGCCTAACAGACATAATCACAGGTAGATCAATTTACAATAAAAGGCCTAACAGCCAAAAATACTAAATAAACACTTATAACTTAAAGGTTAGATGCATCAATTAATAATAATTAATAAATGCACTATGAAGAGCTAGAAAGAAGAAAAAACATTAAGTTAATAATAATATTTAATAAAATTTATACAAATTATAATAATACTATAATGCCATAATATCGATTGGTAAAAAATAATATCGAAGGTGGATTAAATATAATAAAAAAGGAAAAAACGGAATTATATCAAAAAAACAGTAGAAGATGTGTATAAAATAATAAACCAGCTATCGGTAAAATTACATTCCGATAGGACAGCAAAATGACAAAGAATAGACAAAAAAATATATGAAAGAAACACTATACAGTCAAAACATGTGGAAGCGGAAATTAATATAGGTTGCTAGGGAAAAAATTAAGAAGAAGGTTGTTGATTTAAAAAATAACAAGAATTGCTTTTGAAAAAACTGAACGTGATGATTTAAAAAACCCAAGAAGAATATATTGAATCGTAATATTCGAAATCAAGAGATACGATTATAAAAAAGATAAAATTCTAATGATAATACTTACATCTATCACTAACACAGATTAATAAAATAACGATACATTATGAAATAATAATCTAGAACAAATAACCTTGCAAATACACGGAACAACACTAACTGCTTCAACCGAAGGAAGAACCTATTTGGATCCTGGCGGTGCAGAAGAAACATCAATCGTGCTGTAAAACAATTCAGAAGCTGTATTCCGAAGTGGACAGGACAAGATTTACTTTTATTAAACTGAAGAAAGAAAACTGTACTTCATAATTGACCAGAACAACGAATTTAGCGATCAACCGCCTACGTGATTGGCGTCGTTAGAGTCTGGTAAAATTATATTATATTAATCATACTAAATACACAACACATAATTTTTGTAAATCTTGCATTCTTATTATGTATTTTTAGTCTTCCCCACAGTTACAAGAACCTTCACACCCTGAAATAAATAAAATACGAATCAAATATAATATATAACCAAATATAAACAAAGGATTAAATAATCAACAATCGATACCTGAATCTATAGTCCCAACATATATTAATTAGAATATATCTTAGTTAATGTGAGTTGAATACAAAAATAAAGAACCTTTATATATTTGTCACACCTTGTTATTTGGAGTATGGTTTAGTGAACTGGAACAAAAGTAACTGAATAAGTAGAGAATAAATGGTTAATATAAACATCGAATAACCTATAAGTTTCGTTGAGCCGATACTACAGCGCTTATAGCGGAATTATCTGACACCAAAGAGGGAGCGTAGAATTATAAAATTAGACAGAACTCTCTTCAAGGCATAATAGGGTTGGATGAAATTGTAGAATAAATCTTAAGTTATTTAAGTTCTAGGCACACTAACACTGATAATTTTTAAAGAATTAAGTTAACATTAATTAAGTACATCCATATATTCCACAACTCCAAATATTTCCGAGAATTTATACAATTAAATTAATACGACACAATTGACAAATACAACATGGGAATTTAGACCGTACGTATCGGTTTACCTACAAATTGGTTTCCATCGCGGGGACTGAAAAGTAGCGGACACACCGCGGATACTTACAAATTGGCGCCCAACGTGGGGCTTGAACAGTAGCGGACACATCGAGGTTACCTACAAATTGGCGCTCAACTTGTGTAGGGCTTAAGTTAAGTAACTGTAACCATATTAATATTAATTAACCAGAGCAGGCAACTGTGGGAGAATAAACATGCATTCCAGAGGTAGATCAAGGATGAGGGCAGGAGAAACGGAGAAGGAAATAGAACTAATAACAAATAGCGAAATGGAACAACAGACAGACGAAATAACGGAAACTGAAATAATTGCGGACAAGGAAAAGGAATTAATGGAAGAAGTTGCCCAAGGGGACCAACCAGATAAATCCAAAAAAAGGAAGACATGAGCATGCAGGAGCTGTTGAGGATTATAATGGAAGGCAATAGACAAATGAACGAAGAAAATAAGGAAAACTTAAGAGAACAATTTAGGAAAACAAAGGAGGAAATTAGAGAAACCTCAAAACAAATGAACGAAAGATTAAACCAAATTCACGAAAGGTTAGATAGGAATGATGAGGGTTTAAAACAAATGAAGGAAGACATCTTACAAATACATGAAGAAAATTTAAAGCAAATTAATGAAAAAATTGAAAATCTTCATGTGACAATTAACCAGAAGGTAGACCAAAATAATGAGGAAAGACAATTAGAAATAGCCAAAACAAATGAAGAGTTAGAAAAAACTAACGAAACAATAGTACAGGTTCGTGAAGAATTACAGAATAAAATTAATGACACAAGAATTGAGAATAAAACATTGGTCGAAGAAATCCAACAGGAAACTGTCGAAAAATGTGAGCAAATTAAAAACGAAGTACATCAGGTGCGGGAAGAGAATAAGGAAGGTATTAAGCAAATACAGACAGACATGGGCGAACGACTTGAAAGGGTCTATGGCAATTTAAATAATATGGAAGGTCAAATCAATACCAATAAAAATAAAATAGAAGAGATTAGTAGGCGTGAATTACAATTACAGGAGGAAGTAGATTCATGGCGGGATAGGACATGCCAAAATAGTCATACAAATAACCATGAGAACAGAGAATCGATTAATTTTCGTAATTATAAGCGCAATCCTATGGAATTTTTGAAGAGATTGGAAGAAGTGATCATAAGAAATAGAGAGAGTCGCTGGAGTATTATACGAAGCATGATTGATGAAACGTTTAAAGATACTTATGATAATTGGTGGACAGCCGTGCGCCCGGATATACTGGACATGACTGAGTTCAAAAAACAATTTAAGGAGAAGTATTGGTCGGAATAGACCCAGAATATGATTAGGAATAATTTGAGTAACGGTCGATACGAAACAAATGTAGGCCAGTCCCCTACTTCATACTTTTTAGGAAAAGTATGTATGGCGGGGAACTTAGAGCCCCGAATTCCCGAAGAATGTTTGGTAATACAACTATCCTATCATTACGAGGAAGGGATAAAAAATGCGCGTATGTGTAGTCAAATCAAAACGATTCCACCCATGGCCAAATTCTTGGAGAATTATGAGCACGAGAACCAATACCAAAGAAATAGAATGCTAAATCATAAATATCAGAAGTATGATAATAACGCGCCACCAGCCAATTCTCATAATAACGATCGCAATCGACCTGCGCATAACGTTAATACTAACAGAACACAAAATGAAAACACGAATAATAATTCCAGAAACTATAATTATCGCGGCAATAACAATTACAATTATCATGATAGTCGCAATAATAGAGGAGATGGGGACAGACGACCCAGGGAATACAAATGACATAACGTCAATTATATTTACTCCAGACCTCAAGGTAATCAGCGACGATACTACCCAAGGAGTCACCGATATGACAACCATTATGACCAACCTCGGCGTGAAGACAACTACCCACATGATGGAAATTATAGGATAGCAGAACATAATACGGAGGATCGCACGGAAACAGTACAAAACCAACACAGTAATCAGAATGAAAATAGAGAAGAGGGAGTAAGCCCTCATTTAAACTAATAGAGGCAGTGAAAATTAATGAATACCCGTCACTGAACCGTAATCTTGGGGAACAACGATTAATAAATAAAATTAAGTGTAATCATAAAATAACAATAATCGATAACCACTATTTAAAGAATATCAGGGAAGATTTGTTAGAAGAGGATCAGAAACATGTAAACAGTAATAGTAATAACGAAATCATATATATATCAGCAAAATTCTAAAAGACAGTAAGACCAACTTACAAAAATTATTTGAAATAACTATTATATATAAACGAATTTAGTAAGAAAAAAAAATTACTAAATCCAAAAGAAATATAATGAATAAATTCTAAAATGAAGTAAGGACAACTTATTACCTTATATTTGAACAACTTCTGGATTAACAAAAAAGGAAAAGAATTTATATAAATGAATAAATTCTAAAATGAAGTAAGGACAACTTATTACCTTATATTTGAACAACTTCTGTATTAACAAAAAGAAAAAGAATTTATATAAATGAATAAATTCTAAAAAAAAAAAAGAAAAATAATAATAATAATAATAAGAACAACTTATTACCAATCTTGAAGAAAAATGCTTGGAATTTAAAAATAATTTGAGTTGAATACTACCACTAAATTCTGAAATACAATAAGAACAACGTATTATCGATTTTGAAGAAAACAAGAATTATTGTTAAATGTTTATAAAGAAATAATGTGTATAATGAATAACAAACCCCAAGATTACAGAAGAAAACGATAATTATTATTATGTGTATAAAGAAATAATGTGTATAACGAATAACTAACCACAAGATTACAGAATAAAATGAGAATTATTATTAAATGTTTATAAAGAAATAGTGTGAATAATGAAGAATGAACCCCAAGATAAAAGTTATTACCTCAAACCTACTTATCCAAAATAAAGAAGAAAAAAAAAATCATATGACCTAAAATACATACTACATTGCCACATGATGGAACAATCTCAGTAAACGATTGAATGTAACTAATAATGTTAAAGAAGACAAGAAGGAAAGAGTATTTATGAACATAATTCATTAAAAAATAAAACAGCCAAAATAGTGAAATACGATAAGAAGAAGAATAATTAAGTATAAGGAATATATTTAGTAAGAAATACAATTATAATGATCAACATACAACAACTGATTAAAAAATATTGAGATCAGAGGAAAAAAAAAAAAAAAAAAAAAAAAAAAACGAAGAAGATACTTAACATTACAATCTCAACAAAAATGAAAACAAAGATGATTACAATTGATAACTGTCAAAGTCAATATTAACGAATGTTTAAGGAATTAAAATGGAACTACGAAATATGAAGAATAGTAATGAAAAAATATAAATGCAACAAAGAAAAAATCTTGTCCCAAATATTTATTATTAAATGATTAAAGAGATTATTAGGAGATTATTATTATATTTTATAGCTGACTGTAGATGAATTCCAGCAGTACTATATTAAGATGTAGTGTGGGCAGCAGAGTATGAAGCCAAACAGTGCCTCTCTGAACTGTACCAACGCATGTGTTAGGGATTGTTAGGGAAATTAAATATTTAAGGAATATTAGAATAGTTGCAAAAATAAATTCAGTTTCCAAAGGAATAGGACGAAGAAAACAGAAAGAAGCGTGTTGACAGAAGAGTAATTGAAAAATGCAATAATTATAGTAATTATAAATAGGAGAGATGTAAAACTAATGTATCAGTGAATAGTGTAGCCAGTTACCAACAAATAATGTGTACAGAAAAAAAAAATATATATATCAAGAATCAAGAATGTTAAATAAAATGATGAAATGTTATTAAATAAAAAAGGTACTAGTACTAGTCTAATGAAGTTACATTGAGAAGACCATCGTCAACCATTAACAATGAAATTAAGAAAAGGCATGTGAAAAAGGCAAGTTTATTTGACCTAAACTTCATTCAGGTAAACTAAACTTTTTTAGGAGGGGAAGCATATGTAGTGCAACAAAAATGATCGCATTTCTGTTACATAAAAGAAGATTCACAGATTTATAAATAAATTGATACTTAATACCATAATAGAACAGAGACCCAATTATGACAATTATAGTCATAGACAAAATTAAATAAGAATGCAAGGTAGTGTTGAATAGAATAAACGAACCTGTAAAATAAATAATAGCTAATGATATATGTTTAATAAAAAACAAAACAGAAAAATGAAACAATGACTTAAGTTATGGTAATAACAGATAAGAATTTTGTGTTAAAAAGTATTATATTATGACAAAAAGGTTATGATAAAGTTTATGTGATGTTATATCAAATATGTGTTGAGTTCATGAAAAATAATGAAACAAATAGTGTTATTCAATGACTGTCTTAGAATGAAGTGTGAGGCAGTTAACCAATGTTCATAAGTTCGAATTTGGTTGTATGTGATCAAGAGATCAAGATAAATTTGTTATTAGATGTAGAAAAATAATTGTTTATACAAATGTTAATAATTAAGTTTTGATTGTATGTACGAATTTATATAAAAGGGACTATAGATGCCTAACAGACATAATCACAGGTAGATCAATTTACAATAAAAGGCCTAACAGCCAAAAATACTAAATAAACACTTATAACTTAAAGGTTAGATGCATCAATTAATAATAATTAATAAATGCACTATGAAGAGCTAGAAAGAAGAAAAAACATTAAGTTAATAATAATATTTAATAAAATTTATACAAATTATAATAATACTATAATGCCATAATATCGATTGGTAAAAAATAATATCGAAGGTGGATTAAATATAATAAAAAAGGAAAAAACGGAATTATATCAAAAAAACAGTAGAAGATGTGTATAAAATAATAAACCAGCTATCGGTAAAATTACATTCCGATAGGACAGCAAAATGACAAAGAATAGACAAAAAAATATATGAAAGAAACACTATACAGTCAAAACATGTGGAAGCGGAAATTAATATAGGTTGCTAGGGAAAAAATTAAGAAGAAGGTTGTTGATTTAAAAAATAACAAGAATTGCTTTTGAAAAAACTGAACGTGATGATTTAAAAAACCCAAGAAGAATATATTGAATCGTAATATTCGAAATCAAGAGATACGATTATAAAAAAGATAAAATTCTAATGATAATACTTACATCTATCACTAACACAGATTAATAAAATAACGATACATTATGAAATAATAATCTAGAACAAATAACCTTGCAAATACACGGAACAACACTAACTGCTTCAACCGAAGGAAGAACCTATTTGGATCCTGGCGGTGCAGAAGAAACATCAATCGTGCTGTAAAACAATTCAGAAGCTGTATTCCGAAGTGGACAGGACAAGATTTACTTTTATTAAACTGAAGAAAGAAAACTGTACTTCATAATTGACCAGAACAACGAATTTAGCGATCAACCGCCTACGTGATTGGCGTCGTTAGAGTCTGGTAAAATTATATTATATTAATCATACTAAATACACAACACATAATTTTTGTAAATCTTGCATTCTTATTATGTATTTTTAGTCTCCCCCACAGTTACAAGAACCTTCACACCCTGAAATAAATAAAATACGAATCAAATATAATATATAACCAAATATAAACAAAGGATTAAATAATCAACAATCGATACCTGAATCTATTGTCCCAACATATATTAATTAGAATATATCTTAGTTAATGTGAATTGAATACAAAAATAAAGAATCTTTATATATTTGTCACACCTTGTTATTTGGAGTATGGTTTAGTGAACTGGAACAAAAGTAACTGAATAAGTAGAGAATAAATGGTTAATATAAACATCGAATAACCTATAAGTTTCGTTGAGCCGATACTACAGCGCTTATAGCGGAATTATCTGACACCAAAGAGGGAGCGTAGAATTATAAAATTAGACAGAACTCTCTTCAAGGCATAATAGGGTTGGATGAAATTGTAGAATAAATCTTAAGTTATTTAAGTTCTAGGCACACAAACACTGATAATTATTAAAGAATTCAGTTAACATTAATTAAGTACATCCATATATTCCACAACTCCAAATATTTCCGAGAATTTATACAATTAAATTAATACGACACAATTGACAAATACAACATGGGAATTTAGACCGTACGTATCGGTTTACCTACAAATTGGTTTCCATCGCGGGGACTGAAAAGTAGCGGACACACCGCGGATACTTACAATATATACGAAAAATACACCTATGCAATGTGAGAAATCTAGGTATACAGACCATCAGAAAATTGTATACGGAAGCCATCCAAGCCCAATTAAGCGGTGTAGATTATTGCCACACGTGAATGTAAAGGAGAATGTTGCCACACATGAATGTAAAGGAAATATTCGTGGAGATTCAAAACGCAATTGTGGAAAAGGATAGGAAAGATTGACTGCAAAGAAAACATGAAAAACGGAGATATATTAAAGAGAATAAATCACAACAAGAAATTGTCTGGAGCTTTTAGGAAGAGGAAAACTAATTGGATAGGTGACGTTTGAGGCAGAACTGTTTAGTAAAAATAATAATAGAAAGGAAGATTGCATAAAATAGAGAAATAAAAAGACGGTACTGTACTTTGCCGGCTATGATGATGAGTGAAACGCAGTGGAGGACGGACAACATGGTGAGAACAGTTCAGACGTAACCTGAAAAATCGCCATTAAAATATTGCACCTTGTGGGCGAGGGCCGTAGATTCTTTGCCACCGCTTCATAATAGTCACAAGTCTATTCTTTACTTCATCTTGTTATTTGAATTAGCAATCTGCGTAATTCCAACTTCGTCGTGCTTACTTGCTAAACTGCTCCCGGTCATGCTCCGGAGGAGGTCTTTCGGTGTCTCCACCATTGTCAAGTCACTACCCTATTGATTCAGCTCCGTTATGCCAGACGCAGCTTCAGCCTTCCTATTAGCTACCTACTACGGAGCTTCGTCTCTCCTTCTGTTACCCTATTCAGCCACACCAAGGTTTGCTAGCTTACCTAACACTTATTATACTAATATCTGACGGAATTCACATGTATCACCCTTGAAAATATGATAAATATTAATTCAATTCTTCAGTCTTTATGTTCATTAATATATTACTGTTCTTATTTTTTACCTTTAAAATTAATAATTATTCACAGAACTTCCTTTACTTTTAATTACTTTCCACTCTTAACATTTCTACGTTTTGAAGGGGCTTAATGAATGTATGTCCTGTTTCCATGAAGTGCCTAGCGTGTCCTGTCTCCTTCTCCACTTGCGTGTTTTCTCAACCTAACCTCAAATTTACGTCCAGTTTTTCCCACGTACACCTTATCACATTCTTTAAATTTCAATTTCTACACCCCACTCTTATGGAATATTGGTGTTCCTTCTGTATTATTGTTCTTAACTTGATCAAAAACTGTCGGTACCTTATTTATGGCTATATCTATATCATTTTCGTAAAACACTTTATTAATTTTTGTTTGTTTGGTTTGTCTATATATGTAATTGATCGTTTATATTTCTTCTCTGTTTTTCTTTTTTCTAATCTCTGAACACTTTTAATCTTTTTTTACAACTTTGTCTATTAATCTCGTAGTTTGTCTATTATTTACACTACTTAACTAACACGCAAGTGAGGTAAGATTCTGTGTTTATTTCATGACTTATTCAAGCTAAGAGAATAGTTTATCTTTCAATTTATTTACATCAATTTGTTGCTCGTTTGTTGGGCTGTCACTCAGTCAGAGATTGTTACTTTGGAATGTTATGAGCATGTTTGAGTAGAACAATGTGCATGTAACATGCATAATTTCCTAACTCTGCGTGTTGCCAACGGTACGTTGTAAGTTTTTGATGTGACGCCTTCGTTTTCCACGTCAATACAGTGGCGCCGACATAGTGTGCAAAGTGTGCGGTGCACAAAGGTGCCAAAAATTGCAGGCGAGGAGGAAATACTTAAAAAAAATTATTATTCTTTAATTAAGTTAATTATATTAACCTTTCCTGTGGTCTGAACGGATATTCTTACCAAATATTTATAACTGTATGGTGCCCCTTATGTGTTACGTCGCACGTAATTTAAATTGGAAAACTCCTCAGACCGGTTTCGTATGCCTATGGCTGTAACTAACGGGACTATGATTGTGCAAAAGTCAACAATTAAAGCTCTGCACTCAGGCGGCGGGTACTACTGGCACACCCCTGCGTCAGTACATTATATCTGCACGTTATATCACATAACTTTTATTTTCCCAAGTGTTCTAATCCGTAATTTTCTGAACAACACGAATTCTACTACGGCCAACGTAATTTTCGTACATTTGACAACAAAATTTCTAAATATCTAAACATTTTTGTTTTAACAAGATCTACTGTTCATGCAGAAACGTTATTTATTTTTTAATCTTATAATAAAAGACACAAGTTGTTATCACAGCTCTTTTTTTTAATAACAATACAATTGTTACTGTGGCTATCAGCCATCGTATTTACAGTACACTAGCATACACACAAAATAATTGTCAACTTAAATATATGTGTTTTAAGTAAAACAGAAACGGTTGTGTTAAGTGGAACGGTTTAGTGAAACAGTAAGTACAGATAGGAATATATTTGGAATTTAATACAGATTTCATGAAATTGTTACAAACATATTTCCAGCCAAATGTATTTGTGTACACATAGTGTGAACGACTATATGTACAAAAAATAATAACATAAAAACAGTTAAATTAAATCTGACATATGGTTTACAGATAGCCTACATAATTTTAAGCCTTTACTGCAAGTCTTCATTTTTATATTTGATTGTATAGGGTGATTCAATTGGAGGTTACAATTTTAGGTTGGCAATACTGTTTTCTTGTGAAAGATGAACAGCTGATATTTGAAATTAGTCATTGTTAAGTATTGACATTTGTTGCTATGGAGCGGTATTCGACTCAAGAACGTATTTTAATTGTTAAAACCTACTTTCGAAGTGGAGAAAATTTAACTAACACGATTCGCGCACTGCGAAATGACTTCGGTAACCATAACGTCCATCTCGTGCCGCGGTTAAAAAATTAGTCGAAAAATTCAATAGAACTGGGTCAGTGTTGGATGTGCAAGGACCAGCACGTCCTCGTAGTGGACAGTCACTCACAAATGTCGCCGAAGTGAGTGCCAGTGTCCATGACAATCCGTCGACCTCCATCCGCCATCGCTCCCAGCAGTTGGACTTTCTTACAGCACCACGCAGCGCATATTAACTAAACATCTGCATTTGCATGCCTACAAGATCTTTAACCCAGGAATTGAAGCCAACAGATCATAGACAGCGTCATGACTTCGTTGATTGGGTGTTAGAGAACCACCAAGTTGATGGCGATTTTGCGAAGAAAATCATATTCAGCGATGAAGCTCATTTTCAACTGGATGGGTATATAAGCAAACAAATTGCGGCATTTGGGGACTTGAAAATCCACGAGCTATCTCGAACGACCAATTCATCCACAAAAAGTCACTTTTTGGTGCGGATTTTGGGTTCGGCGTCGTGATTGGGCAGTACTTTTTTGAAAATGCCCGTGGTGGTA
The DNA here is from genome assembly GCA_034769895.1 of Magicicada septendecula. NCBI lineage: Eukaryota > Metazoa > Arthropoda > Insecta > Hemiptera > Cicadidae > Magicicada > Magicicada septendecula. The sequence continues at coordinate 447,948,787 of CM068372.1, read as the reverse complement.
CAGTAACAGTCAATGGTGAACGTTATCGGAAGATGATAACAAATTATTTTTGGCACCAGTTGGATGATAATGATGTCGAAGACATGTGGTTCCAACAAGACGGTGCCACTTGCCACACACCGCGAGAAACAATACAGTTGTTGCACACAAAGTTCCCCGGCTGTGTCATCTCTCGTTTCGGCTATCAACATTGGCCACCAAGATCGTGTGATCTCACGCCGTTGGGGTTATTTGAAGCAGAAGGAGTATGCCAATGACCCCAAAACGATTCGAGAGCTAAAGGACGAGATACGCCATGTTATTCATGAGCTGCCGCAGGAGTTATGCCGGAAAGTGATGGAAAATTTCATCAAAAGGGCGGAAGTCTGCAAGGCCGCTCGTGGCAGCCATTTGGCCGATATCATTTATCATGTTCAATGTCAATGTCTAAACAACATATAGAAATAAATACATTAAGAGTTTATCAGAAACCAATGCGTTTGATTTTACATTAAAATTGTAACCTCTAATTGAATCAAGGAGTTTATATAGTTGTATAGCAACTATACAACTTAATTGTATTAGTTGCTATCATGATTAACTAATATTTGTATTCATGGGCAAACCTAGGATTTCATTTCGAGGGGGGGGTTTCCAACCACATATCGTATCGTTTTTTTCATATTATAATGAAAATCGTACCAACAAATTAAAACTAATTGGCAAATAGTAGCTGTAATTAATTTCAACAAAATCAATTGAAACATACATCAGATAGGCTTCCAGCGAAAGCCTAATAACATCTTTATGTGGAATATAAATTCTTCAAATAGAATGTTAAAATTAAGAAAGTGAGGGTTAACAGCATGTGTACAGATGCTGTAAACATAAATGTATATAACAGGGTTTTGGATATAAAGTTTACAGTTCGTAAAATAATGTTAAATAATTTTGTTAAAAACATAATGGTAATTAATCTCAGGGTTGTTCAAAAGATAAAATATAAATAGAAAGAAAGGTAACAAAACTAAAGAAATCAATATTACCATATACTTTGTTAATAAGTGTTTTATTTATTCTTCTTGATATTTTAAGAAACTTGCGAATTAAGTATGTTTTATTTTAAAAATCTGAAATATTTAAGTAACTTTTTTCAAATAAAACGCGTTAATTACGCGAGTACATAGTATAAAAATTGTAACTATTTCGACTCCTAACGTCACATGACTTCAAAAATATCATATGCGCCATGGCCTGTCTTTTTCGTAGGGCTCGGTTTACGGCCAACTACCGGGTAAAAGCAAACAGTTCCTTTGTTGCGGAATTAAATAAATCAGCTGACATGGCTCAAGAATAGTGTAAAGAACGTCGTCACATGAATGATATGTTTCAAGTTGCTTGTAACCAGGGGAAAATCGTGTCCTCTTACGCTCTTTCAAGTCCACTTCTATTAATTTTTTACCATTTCTTTCAACATCTGCGATGTTTATTATTGAGTATAAGGCCTATTATTGTAGATTATTTAAACTTCTAATTCACCTAAATAATATTTTTTTTAAATTGACAGAACTTGGAAGTCAATAAATTACATTTCAAAAAACAAGCAGACAGTGTAAAAATTTTTTGCTCTTACTTTTTCTAACTTTTTAAGATTTTGGGGGGATACATCGCTCATATCCCCCGTAGTTTTCCTCTGTTTGTGCTGAATATTTGCATTCTAGTTTATCCAATCCTGATACATGTGAATCTCTCTACAAACGATTGGTATGCAGAGAACGGATAAAACGTGTGAAAATTGACTGTTTTTGATGTTATCAAACTCGGAGAGATAATCTGCAAATCTGCCTAGTTAAACCGCAGTCTAAAAACGAATTCTTCCCGTGAAGGATCGTCCGCATAGGGTTTGTGGAAAGACACTTGAAGAATAACGGATTGGTGTTTTGAGTCTAATACACCCGCGATAGGTAAGGTACGGTAGATCGTTATGAGTATAACTGACGAACCAACTAACACCCCAAAGCCACCTTGACCAATTCGGCCACATTTGTTCTACGGCCGTACAACACGGTTGCTGGCGGAGGCGTCAGCTGTAGTTGATCTGGTCACCGACCTCCAGCTAAGGATGCCGTTTTTCAGAGACGTCAAAATCATCATACGATGATGTCAGCATTATGTCATAAACTTTAAAGAGGTTATAATTATTTAAAAAATATATCAAAAAACAAATTTTATATTAAATAAGTTATTTATAAAAATTCAGTAATAAATAAATATATATATATATATATATATATATATATATTGTAATGCGACACAATAGTAGCCCCATCCCAAAAATTAAAACTGCTCAATTCAATAGGTACAATAATAGGTAAAGTCACCTATGCTATCCTATTAAAACCAGATAAAGTACACTAACCACAAAAAAATAAATGAGACAATTATTGTTAAATAAAGTATATTGATAAAGACCTTATTATAATACGAAAATAAGGCTCATTATGTTAAAGAATAGTTGTAAATGTACATCTAAAATAACCTTGAAACCAAGAGTGAGAGATAGGTAGGGAGTGACAAAGATAAACAGTGAAGTGATAAGTGTAATAAAATAAACAACATATAACCTTAAGAAAAAAGAGTTAAACAAGTGTGACAAACCCAAAACATAAGCACATGATAAATGAGCAATTAAGTTAAGTATATTAGACTGAAAGACACAGAATAATTGTGAATGTAAAAAATAGAAAAAATATTATGTCAGTATAAGAATCACCAGGGTGATTATTGTTATAGAAGAGATGGTGTAGGTATAGCACTCACCAAATTTGTTCATTTTTTAATTTAAAGAAAGAAAATAGCACTCACCAAATTTGTTCATTTTTTAATTTAAAGAAAGAAGTTATTGGCTTAATGTTTAAGGCAATAAATACCAGAAGAAATAGTTTCACAGTAATATGTTAGTATGTTTTAAGTAAGTAAGGAATTTATAAAGAAAATAATACCAATACCTTTATAAGAAATAACAGGCAAAATATAATAATTATGTATAATGATAAGAAACATGGCTGAACTATGTACAGACCATTAATTTAATTATATGTTATGTTTTATTAATAGATGTAAGTGTTAAAGATGTGGGTGATAAATGGGAGTAGGGATAAAAATAGTAATGACATAAATTTAACAAAACAGCAAAATAATAACAGTAATATAAATTGAAAGTAATGTATAAAATAAGAAATTATAAGATGTAACAACTTATGCCCATACAGGACATAGCTGTCTAAGTTAAGAAACCCAGTTGTAAACAATTGAAGACTATATTTAAATAACAAAACAAGGTAAATTATGTAATTACCAACAACTAACAAAAATAACATGGCAGAGTTATATTAAAACATAGAAATAAGTAAATTATGTATTAACATAGTATAATCAATTTTGAACTAAAACATTAATACATGGCTTAGACCAATCTTGTAAGATATCAAACTAATCTTTAAAAGAAAATAGGAACATCTATGTAAAGATTACAACCATTGAAATTATCCCCAAGTAAATATAGCCATTATAAAATATTTATTCAAATTAAACAAAAAACCAGAATTTGTAACAATAGTTTCAAAAGTACTTAGCCAATCAGAGCTAAGCCAGTTGTCATGACTACAGACGTTATTATGAAATTGATGGTTACGAAAAGGAGTTCCATTATTAACGGCCCAGAGAAACACGCTATATTGATGCTGACCATTTGAAGGAAAAATAACAAAGAAAATCGAACTGTTATGAAAACCAAATGAGTAACTGATATCTACCATAGTCCAGTAACACATGAAGGAACAATAATCAAATATTAAACTGCAATTAAATAAAAACTGGATGAATTAAGAAGCCGACGTCAGAAGCAGACGGTACCCATATCGTTGGAAATAAACTAAAGAAACAATTCATTGGCGAAGACACTTGACGAACTATAGCCGAACAACGTGTGGTTGTTAAGTATAAAATAAATTACAACTAATAACGAACCAAATTGATTCACCAATTTACTAATAAATAACTCTCACTCTAAAATTTAAACACTAATTTCTTTCAAGGATTGATGATTCGAATTAAATAACACTGTATGTAATATAACCTATGTCAAACTGATAAAACTAACGCACACACCTTTAACACAAAACAGTTGAGTTTCCATGTAAATCTTGTTAGTATATAAGTACCACGATTATAAAGTGGTGTACTTTATTTAAACATCTTGTTATAAACCTTTTTCGTATTCAAAAGAATTCACATGGCAGAATAAATTGTATAAATAAGAGACGATAAACATTATAGCTTCCTACGTTTGAGGCGCTGCCACCTTAGCGATCCGCTGAGTGAACTAATTTACAGCCGAGGCATAAACTTTGTTATAATTACACTTGTTGTAAGATTATTTAAAAAATTAATGAATTCTTGAACAAATTAAATCAGTATGAACCTTTATTAACTGTCGTGTATTTATTTGAATATTATTATGTATGTTATGTGCTTTAGCGGAGAGTAGATTTCGTTACGCAAATTTTATGTTGGCAACACATCTCAACAACGAGCGAAAGTCGAATTCCCGCCAGTTAGCGAGGCAATTCAAATTATTATTTACAGTTGCCAGGAGACAATCTAACTGCGAAATTTTTAATTGTTTTATAAAAAACAATTTGGCGCCTTTCGGGAATTACAAAATACAACACAGAACAGGTAAAGACTTCGATACTGGTTATTTGTACGTTCGCAACGGACGCAATCTGCGTGAGTCCCGTCCCAGAGCGACGACGGATTGGTAAGACACGAGAGTACACATTACACCAATTACACTCTTACCCGCTTACAATCAGACGGACATTGAGCAATTACAATATATATATATATATATATATATATATATATATATATATATATAGTGCAACAAAACACAGGATATGAAGTTCATATAATAGGGATACTAAGTCTATAACACATTTTCTGACGGCCATAGACAGGTTTTAAATTGATTTTGTTCTTTTCTTTGTAAAGTAGTCATAAGTTTTGAACCAAGCTATGTTTATAAAAGTATGTTATGTCAAATGTTCACAATTTTATACTTTTTTATGTCATGTGAAATATTTGTTTGTAAGTGCGCGGGTGCACATGTGATTTAAATTTTATTTAATAACTTCATTGAAAATTAACATTCCGTTCTGAAACGTGGACAGAGTATCCTCATGGTTATAAGCTACATCTTCCATATACTCAGTTCTCCAGAACTATAATTTTTATATGTTTTTTAAAATGAAATCAGTCTACTTTTATTTTCGTTATCTCCAAGAAAGTAATAACATTTGTAAATCAAATCTAGACAGGCCAGGCCTTTGTAGAATCTAACAGAGTTTCAGCTTGATTTCTGGCTATCACCATGAAAATCTATGACGTTGCTAGGTTTTCCACCAATCAGAAGGTCTAAAAATTATTTGAGTCGGTCGCTGACAGCGTACGGATGGTTCAGTCCTTTCCGAAGTCTTGCCATCGAAAGACGTACTCGCTGTCACGAGATTTTCGTGATATGACAAGTCGATTTCCGTAAGACTTAGAAGTTGGTTCACGGTTCGAGTTCTTCGTATTGCCAATTTATAGAACTCAGATAATTTTAAATAGATAATTTCTAGTGGTTTTTCTCGTAGAGTGGAAGATTTCCGTTTTGGGGCAAAATATCTAACGAGATATTTTGAGTTAACGCGAGAACACTTCAAGAAGCCGGATTTGTGTCAGCTTAATACACGATCTATTTTTACCCAGTTTTGATCCTTGAGATTAAGATTATTTAAGTTATAAACAATAACAGTTTCATATCGCAGTGTGTGTATGTGCCGAGACGTAGTTATTCAACGGGTTGATCTTCGGTCGACCTGCAGAGTCGCAACGGTGCAGACGAGCAGAGTGGGGAGCGCATGGTGTCTACGCAGACAGTTGGAATTCTACGTACACGTGACATATATGTAAAACAAGCCAATAAACGCATTTATTGAAAGACAATTTTTTTAATAAACACTTTTATATTATAAAGTAAGAAGACAATAGTAAATTTTAATGTGTTAATGAATAAAATTTTCCTACCTCCAGATATAGACTCTGTTGTAATAATTTCAATGTAACCTATCTATGCAGTTTTAATTTGTATCGTTGCAATATATATTTTCAAACACTTGTTGCTACAGTCTATTTCTTGATGCATATATAATTTATTTAATATTTATAATTCCTTTGCCTCAAGATGTTTTTTCCTTATTTGGAACATGTTTAGGGAATTATATTGTTCCAGGCTGAGGATGGGAACAATAGGATTCCCAAAACAAGTTCCAAATAAGGAAAAAACATTTTCAGGTAAAGAAATTATAAATATTAATCTATATGTATTGCAACAATACAACCATTAACGGTACTGTGCACTGCCTAAATAATTTAAATAAATAATTTAAATAACTATGGATTAATAAACATGATTCAGATTGCAATCTGTATCGTAGTTAAATAGGGAACGCACAATTCATGCAAGGACACGCATTCCTGGCACACCTGTCGCTAGCGTTGTGTACACGTGTATTTTGTTTGTGTGTGCGAAGCATGTCCGTTCCTGAAATGTAATCAACCATTTTCATGTAGGATAGTTTTTAGGTTTTATTTTAATTATAAGAAAAATATATACGATATGGTAAAACAAAAGACACCAAAGTGTACAGAATTTAAAGGTGAACAAAAGGTTAAAAGATAGTGCCAATGTGACAAAAAGTGCAATTACTATACGTAAAAAGTGAATAGCTCTTTTTGTAATTACAATAAAGAAGTATAATTTATGTATAGTAAACACATACAAATTAGCGATCGATTGAACATCATGTAATATGTGAAACAGACTTCGTAATTCGCGAAGATAGGCGAAAATAGTGAATTGAACCTGAGTAGGGGAAAAGACGCTTCGACAAAATCTGACAAGTCAAAAATTGTTCAGACCTGAGCTTTTGCACTACCTGGCTATAAATACCAGGTCGCACTAATAAAGTTTCTTCTTCTCTATTCAACCGTTGCCGTAGGAGGCTAAGTCAGTCAGAGACGCTATTTAAATCTACAATGAGAGTCACAGGACAAATTAGAAGTCCAACCAGAGCAGCAGAGTAAATACGAGGAGGTCTATGGACACACCTGCAGCATATGATGTGAGGCGAGACCACTATTAAACATCACATGCAGTGGAATCCGGGAAGAGGACCAAGAGGACACGGAGGACACGAGGACTGAGGACCAAAAAAGGACATACGGATGATTAACCACGTCAAACGAGGTGATAAAAAACCACTGTAATTACAGACATTTGAAAGACACTAATTAAAGTGAGAATGAAAGACATTCAACCAGTTTATTAAAATAACTAAATTATACATAAATGTAAAAGCAGAGTGAAATTTAGAATATTATCTCTTGTATAAAATTTAGTAATTGAGAGTAACGTAAATGATAAGAGAAATATTTGGTTTTTAAGTTAACGTAATTAATAAAGTCTTTGTTGATAAAGGAGAATGCAAATGCAGTAGAAAGTTTTAAAGCAAATTAATATTAAAGAAACTGGAATACAAGTAAATTCATTAGTGAAGTAAATTAATCAGCAATTGCAAAAAGATTACCACACAATGAGTAAGCCGAGAGCAAATAAATATTTAATTAATTAAAATTAGATAATAAGATTTATGTATAACCTGTTGTATGTAATTTGTTAGCTATAAGTGTGTGCGAAAGAGTCGTACAAACGATTTAATAATGAGTACTATTTCAATACGCTAAATGAAAGATTTTGTTTAATAAATAATGGAACAATTTTAACTTAAATAACGCATCATCTTCTTATTACGATTACACCCATGAATTAAATATATCAATTTGTGTGTTGTTATGTTATATAATTTGGCGCTCCAAAAGCGTGGGATACACAAATTAAATTACATTATATAATTTTTTATGTTATAGTATATCTATATATATATATATAAATAAAATTTTATATAAATTCTATTTTTATAATAGAAAAACTATTTTAGTTAATTCTGCATTAGTAAACAGTGCAATTACTATCTTGCACTGTTTGATAATTAAATCATAACTTGATAATTAAATCATGAGGAAGAACTTTTACATTTTAACAACTGTTCAATTAATTAATTATATTCAATACACCGTCATTCCATATCTTCATCTCGGCAATATTAATTAACCAATGTTTATCCGTAATGTCAAAAACAAAAACAATACACACATACACAAAACAATACATACAAGTATATCTTTTTATTATTATTCTTATTCTTCTTATTCTTCTTATTATTATTATTATTACTGTCGGATCCCTCCTGACATATAACCACCTGCTATCATCCCTGCTTTATATGCCACCATACTTTACCGATAAAGGACTGTGAGGTATTCGACGCTCTGCTGAACGCTGCTCGCTCGTGAAAGGAAAATAATAACAAACCTGGCTTCCTACACCTCTGCACGACCTCCTGCCTTTTCCCGTTAAGACACCGTTTCCCTAATTAACGTACTTCTACTCCTGCTCTTCTTTGTGTACTGCAATGTTTTTGTACCGGAATCGTTATCAAACATTAATAACGAAGCTAATTATCAGCGGATAATGTATCAAAAATTAACGACACACAAAATATTCACTCATTATCCGAGGAAATGTGGATGTGACGACGACGTTTCTTCGTAGAAGCAGGTAAGATTTACCTGTTTATGTTTAACAATGTAGAATTAGTAAAAACACTCATTATTCTATTTTCATTATATATTTGTATATTTTTATTATGACTTTTTTATCATATTATCACGTTTTCCTCATAAATATAGTCCTGTTCTTGATAGAGGCTAGAGTTTTTTTTTGCTTTTTTTAAAGCACTTCTTTTTCTATTCTAAAATTATTTTTCTTTGTTTATTTCATATTCTTTAAAAACACTGCCTGATAACAAAGCCACTAATTATGTATTTAATTATTACGTTAAACATAATTTTAATCAAAATCCGATTAAACCTATATTATTTTTGACAGATTGCAATTCAGTAATCATTATCTTCATCTTATTTGTTGAAAAAAGCACATGTGTTCCTTCGTAAATAAAACACTGCTTTCTATACAATAACGTACCCCGTTAAGTTAAGGCAGTTTAGGGAATTGGTTGAAATTGCTATTATCAGCCGGACTCTCGGGCCGTGGTCCACAGCTGTTACTGTTGACAAACGTTTCGGTCCCACCTTCGGAGGCCATCATCAATGTCAAAGATTGGCGGACAACGTAAATTGTCGAACATACCTGGGGTGAATTGGCGGACTCCGTTCCTCCTTCGATTCGCACGGTTTATGTTCTGTAACGAAAATAAAACTAAAATATACAAAATAAATTACTTTTCCACACATTTCACAAAACGTTTTCATTGCTCTTGGTGGGAAGCATCACACTAATTTAAAAGAATAATTTTATAAGAGTTTACTATTTGCTATTCATTGGCTTTCCGTTGCTTCTTTCCGAAGCAACTATTATTATTTGTTGAATGCGTGAACCTCTGTTGCAGCACAGTATTCTCCGTTGATGGATCTGCTTTTTTCTATAAGCATCGCAGTCTGCGACTTGTAAAAAACAAATGCCATCATTTTTCCGGCCAGTGGAATAGATTTTCCCTACATTGGAGCACTTCCGCTTCTGCCCGCTGTCACCCATTTGAAGATTTTATTTTGTTTCTATCATATAGTGGCAAATCCATGTTTCATCAACAACCTCGTTTGCTTTGCGTAAAGATATGGACACCTTAAAGTAATCTTGAGAAACGTTGGTTCCAATACGTTTCCGATCGGCCGTTAGCAAAAGCGTCGGCTTTCGTGCTTGAAGCATTTTCATGTGCAGAAGTCGAACAATATGTTGAAGACACGGTCTACTAAGATGTTTACAATGTCACTAAGCTCACGCATTTTCACGCGTCGATCATTTGAAACTGCAGTGTGGATTTTTCTATGTTGGCGTCAATTGTAGCGGTTACTGGAACGTTCGTTGTCACAAATAAACGAACGCCCACGATTGATCTCCATTTGTTTACTGCTAAACTCGATGGTGAAGGGCCTCTCAAAGTGGAATACAATCCGCTTTTTACTTCCGTTGGCATGTGAAACTACGACGTTTCGTTTAATCCATTGTTCGACAACCAGCTAAAGTTGCAGATAAGGTTTACGTCGAAGTTGTGTTTACTTTACCTAACTACAACAATCAAACTATTCGCCACAGCTGTTATAGTACGCTATCTGACGGCGCGAACTTGGAAACAATCACAGCCATTTGATACAGCTGGCGCTATCTTCTTGACAGACAGAGAACGTTTAGAACTACCCTCGTAAGTGTGTTAGACACAATTATTAATCTGCCGACAGTGATAAGCAGACAATCACATTTACATGACATACTACTCTGAATGGCCTGTTTTTCAATCTAATATTGGCATCAAAAGATACACGTTCAGTTTCCGATTCACAATACAACGTAGTTCTCTTACGTCCTTCTGTTGATGGCAAAGTGGTTTTATATTTTAACATCTTAAAAACTAATTAAACACTATATTATGTGCTTAAAAACTAAGCGAAGAATAGGAAAACAGAGGAAGATCAATAACAATAGAAAAAAAATATTAAATATAATTAGCAACAATTTTAAATAAACATTTTTGAATCTGAAAATGTCGTGCACTTTACCGATGAGATCGCGTTTAACTATCACGCGTTGTGATATCCAAGCAGTAAAATTTAAAAACGCAAAGGAATTTCCTTGTTCTTCTCTTCTTTTCCAAACAGTAAAACACTAACGCGCAAACAACCATTTCTTGTACGACGGGAAACGACTGGGGAAGTCAGACATCCGCGTCGTCGCGATATATTGTCACCCATGCGTGTACTGTCGCCTCCCCCCCCTCGCTGATGGCTCCTTCTGGCTGTTTTGTTTTTGCCGGTTTCTCTGAAGTGTGAAACAGACTATTTTTGTCGCAGCCGCTGGGGGATTTGATGGATGTCTCAGAGGAGACGATGCATAATTCGATACAAATAAAAACATGAGGTTTATAATGTTGCGTGGCAAATCAGACGAGTTTCGTAGAATATATGTCCTACGATGTTTATACTTCCCTGCAAACATGGTCGCCTAGTACGCACTGCCATATGTGTGTGTGTTTGTGTAGCCATTAGTAACAACTGCTACAGGTATTAATGTAATTGAAAGATCGTCACTCGTCGAACAAGTTTCTTTAAATTCAAGATGTAAATGCGTAATTCAAATTGGCTCTATTCTCTCCCTTCTACGCTTACATACATATTACAGTTGTCTCAGATTTGCTCAAATACAGTTGTCTGTTTCATTTGATTTCCTGCTTAACCGTAATAACATTAAAATATCCGATATGGCGGATTCCGACTTACGATAATTTAATTACTATACATGTGCACATATGTTCGTTTTATTTTGTGTATAATCCAAATAAATTTTTAACTCATTTTGAATATTCGTATCTTGGCGAAAAATTGCGAGAGAGGGTGAGAGATGAAGACAGTTAGGAAATGATAAAGAGAGAAATGCACGTGTGATTAACTGTAGATAAATTAAGTTAATTATTAAGAAAGGGTAAATATTTATGAATAATATTTTATTGAACATTTTGGACTTTATCTCTTACATTTTAATGAAAGGCTATTCTATATAGAACTTACTTTATTGTGTTTATAAATCTCTATAATTTTAAATACCTATAGCCAATTTGGGTAAGCCGCCTAACGTTGAAAAGTTTTCTGTATAGAATACTTACAGAAATTTACAGAATATTTTAAATTAAGTTTGTTACGGTAATTTTATTTTTCAACATTAGGCGGCTTACCCAAAGTAGGTGCAGGTGTTTGAAATTATAGAAATTTACTAACACGATGAAGTAAGTTCTATATGCAAAAGCCTATCATTAAAATTTAAGAGATAAAGTCCAAAATGTTCAATAAAATGTCATCATCATCTTTACTTTCAGGCATTAGGTCACAGACCTGTTGCGCCCTCCGGCCGTGATAGAACTCACGCCCCACCCTAGCCAGAGAGATATTAGCCAACCTTTAACCCACGCCCAGGGGCAAGCCGTGCGGGGGGGGGAGAATGTTGTTTATGTGTGTAGTATATTGTGTGCCCTTGTAACTTATCTGGCCCGGGTATGCCAGAGAGACGTACGTATTATTTGTCCGCGTACGTGCGGGTAGACGAGCAAATCGAGCCGGACCTTGACTCGAACTCACCACATCGGCAGCACAGCAACGCTCTGATTACAGATAAAATGTTATTTCTAAATTTATAAATACACAGAAAGAAAACCTTGAAACCATTAAAAAACTTAGTAATTGAATGAATTTTACGTTAGCCAGAATGAATGTAGAGGCTTAAAGTTACGAAGAGTTCAATACCCCAAGAACCCCGAGCAAGAAGAAGAGTTAGTACACTGTTATCGCAATTAAAGAAAAAATACCTGATTACTGTATAAACGTTACCATCGATATTTAGTGATCAATAAACTAAAAGAGAATGTTAGGGATTTGCATTTTATGGCAAGCCTCCTTTACATATACAGGTAACCTGAGAAACATTTGTTGTAATGGGCAAGAGGAGTTATTTTGAATAGAATATGATTCGTCGTAGTCATCATCATCATCAACATCACATCACAAAACAATATTTGACACTGATCCTCAATATAGTTCTTCCTAAATTACGACCGCCATTAAGAAATTCAACTACACACTTTTATGAGAAAGCATTTCTTTTCTATCCATGAACGTACCATAAGCTTAAAAATTCTCCCGCATCGTACAACGATTTTCATAATAACAGACTCCTATTTGTACCAATAAATGTTACAACAGTAATAGGCGATGTAGGATGAGCTTCCGTACGGCATACAGGGAATGCAGTGTGGCGGTGACTATTCTTCAGCCTCATATTACTAGCTCCCATTAAGTTTTATTTTCGTCACCTCAATCTTGTCATTATTCTCTTTAAAGCCGTTGAAAATATAAAGTTGTCGCGTTCTTATTTTTAATGTAATCATTACCAACAATATTCTACTGCAGCAGAAAAATCTAAAAAAATTCTGATAAAAACTTGCAGTTGCCTCATTCATCGAGTAATATGAAGCACGTTGGAATTTTTTAGCAGTTGCTCACTAATATTCTACTTTTTTTTTAATACGTATTAGAAGAATATTTTGATATAATTGTAAATATGAAAGAGGTTTTTATGTCATCTCTATTGGCGGAAATTTTAAATATAAAATATTCTATTCCAAAAACAAAAATATAGGCCTACTTGATAAATTCAATATAAGATTAACGATATATTATCGAAAATTAATCGAAAATGTAAACTTGAACTACCAACTTGGTTTACCTTTAGTTGCTACTTTGTGACTCATTTTAAAAGAACCTATGCTTGCAGCCCTCGACTGTTCGTTTGGTTTTGAAGACATGTTTCTTTGAGCAGTCAGTCTACATTCTAGTTCCGTTAAGTCTCTTGTTTTTGCTATTGTGAAAAAAATTGGAATGGTATTTGCCACGCTGCGGACTGAAGTACTACAAAAATTGTGTTGGAGTAAACACGTAAAGCCTTCACGTCTTCAGAAAATAAAAACATATTTTTACGACGGTCTCTTTGATCGTCGTATGGTACAGCGGAAAATAAAATACAAGACACCAATGAAGTTACTAAAAACCAGCTTCAATTATCATAATTAACAGTTTGTAATAAACAAGTTATTCAACAAGATTATACTCGTACAATAATTCAAGTTAATCTGTCCACACAAATACTAATGTCAACTATAAAGAATTCCGCACTATAATCAAATACTAATGTCAACTATAAAGAATTCCGCACTATAATCACTTTTCACTAATACACCACTTGAGACGTACTGTGTAAATCGCCCGACATAAAACTCGAAACTCACTTGAATAAATCGTCACTTAAACTGAAACTAATCGGCAGTTACTTTAAATAAATAGCACAAGTGTTCCAGAATATTCCATAATACGCGTCAACACTACTAGAAAACACTAGAAAGTAATTGCCTGCGGGCTGAACACAGTGCGCGCGGACCGTTGAATTCTGGAACAGCCTCGGTTGTTGATGCGTGAAAAGTATCACGTAATTGTCTTTCATCTCAAAGTAGCAGCAATATGTACGCACACGCACACACACGCACACACAGCTGGGCTCTGCCGACACACATGTACAATGTTCTGTAATAACGTAACAGTATTTTACAAACCACACATTCCTTTGCGTGTGTTGTCTGTCTTTAATTGTTTATAACATGTAAACATTTGATTGAAATTTAAATTTTGTTTTACGAAATTTTTGCGTCTCTTGATGATTACTGCCTGCTTGTTCTCATTTTCTCTGGTGTGTGGTGAAATATAGATTTGGAAGTACGTTTTTATTCCGTTGTCAGCGCTAACTGGTAAAGGACTTAATTGATAAAACTGTTTACTTTCTAAATCGTAGAATATAGTAGAGTTTTAAGGTAGAGCTAATTGGGTTTTCATCAAAATTAACTTCATATCCTTCAATTACGATAGTAATAGTAATACTAGTAATAGTAATAGTAATTAATAGTAATAATTACTATTATTACTATAACATTAATTGCTATAATTGTAATTCTTTTCAAATGTGGCTTTATTGTAGAACACTGAGCATTTCATGGACAGCACATATAACTAATGTTGAAGTCCTTAGAAAGATGAAAAAATAAAGGGAAGTTATTAACACAGTGAAGATAAGAAAGCTTCAGTATCTACGACATCTTATGAAAAATGAACAGAGGTTGTACTTATTGCAGTCCATACTACAGGGAAAAGTACTTGGAAAGAGAGGATTTGGGCGACCGAGAATATCATGGCTGAGAAATGTAAGGACCTGGTTTGGCATGAATACAACTGACTTATTCCGTGCAGCAGTACAGAAAGTTAAAATAGTCTGTATGATATCCAACATCCGAAACGGATAGGATCTATCAGAAGAAGAATAATGGTAATTAAAATAGTAATCCTTTAGTAATCTAGGGGGGGGAGAAGAGTGACTGCTGTGTGTTTAATTTCACTGTCGGTTCACCTCGCCTCCTCACTACGAATGGAACTGAACACAGGAGACGTATTGGGTGGTATACATTTGTGAACGTAATTTCGAAAAAATTAAAGTTATTAGCATTCAAAATTTGCTAAATTTGTATACAAGATGGAAAGACGTGGTTGCTATACAAGTAACGACGTTACAACGTATCTTCGCGGGATTTACT
This sequence comes from Magicicada septendecula, assembly GCA_034769895.1. Taxonomy (NCBI): domain Eukaryota; kingdom Metazoa; phylum Arthropoda; class Insecta; order Hemiptera; family Cicadidae; genus Magicicada; species Magicicada septendecula. The sequence goes on along the minus strand of CM068372.1, from coordinate 447,933,386 downwards.
TTGTGACACTGGCGTTTGGTTGCTTGTTTTGCGGTGGGAATTGGCCACACGACCAGCAGAGAGCAGTGTAGTCGTATTTCAGGAAAGCTTCATGGTATGCTACTATAAACACGTCTGGCAATACATAAATCTTATTCACGTGTGAAATAAGATTACTTCTGTGAACAGTTTATTATATATTCTGTGAACGGCGAATATATATTCGCTGTTTATATTCTGTTGTGACGAACCAACTTTCTCTGTGCATTTTTTGCATATTTTTACTTAACACATTGAACCCATATGTGACAGACCTCTGCGCTCGCTTCGCTCCCCTTACAAGGACACTAAAACGGCGGTCTTCTGCCGCCTACAGATTTGTGTGTAGTAAATCATCACTTTGTACTATGTTTGTACTATCACAGATATAGAACACAGCCGTTATACGTAGAATGTACGTTATAAGACGTTATCACAGACGTTATAAGATGTAATCAAAGACGTTAGATCACAAGGCGGCCCTTTACCTAGTCATTTCTACTCGCTCTGCTCGAAAGTAAGAGGACATCACGTGTGGGTCTACCGTATAACAGAATTTATAAACAAAAGTTTGTTTATTAAACTCAAGTATTATAATCGCCTATACCACCATTAACACATTTCGTAATATCATTACCAAGTTCATAAGTTATTAATTATTAATTATTAATTATTAATTATTAATTATTAATTATTAATTATTAATTATTAATTATTAATTATTAATTATTAATTATTAGTTATTAGTTATTAATTATTAATTATTAACTATTAGTTATTGGTTATTAATTATTTGTAATTAATGCTTAATTATTAATTATCAATTATTAATAATGAGTCTATAGTTATTAGTTATCAATTATCAATTATAAATTATTATTAATTAATTATTAATTATCAATTATTAATTATTGAAGAAATCTTTAATTTATTAGTAATTAATTATTAATTAAATATTACTGATTATGATTACAATAGTTAATGATTATGATTGGTACATCTCTTTCACAACATATCTACCTCTCAATGTAACATGTACGAGAGGTAGATATTCCAACTATTTTATTTCTCGTATATTCCAACTACTTGTCTCTTGTAAACTAACTACCATAAGTCTCCGTCATACTTGCAGGACACCAATGTAACCAACCTAAACTAGAAGGAACCAACCTAACTTAACCTTACAAAAATTTAAACCTCGAACAATGAAAAAATTTAAGGAATTGAAACCTCATCAAAGTTTGGCACATGAACGATTCTACTAGTTGTCACGGATTTGGTCAGTTACGACAAAGCGGGCCGCAATTGACCGAGTAAGAACAGTTAAAACGTCGTTTGGTCGCAACTGATCGAGACAGCATCCAAGTCCTTAGGCTATAAGTCTCATGGACAACGGTAATTACTGGATCAGTTACGTTTTGTGTCAATTTTCAACTAATATATAGGCAAATGCACTTTGTTTCTTTGTAAATTGATTACAAAAAGAAATTTAGAAAGATTTAACTGCGTCAAACAGCAGTACAAAATGGGCCGACACCCAGGGATTCAGGGAGTCGTTACAATTCTCTTAATACGAGTAATTTTGAATTGAAAATATCAACTGTATTTTTGCTCACAAGATGTAAATAAACATACTTTTGTAAACACACGTTTGTAAACTGAAGAACGTTTGAACGTTTGTAACATACGTTTGTTTTCAACAGAAGATGTAAACTAGATGTAACATTTTGGCTCTTCTTATATTTAATTTTAGGTATTACTGCACTCTGTTTTTATGGAACAAGTAAAAACAAATTAACTATAAACAGAATGATACCTATACATAAATTAAAAGGAGAGGTTCATCATTGTGTTATTAGTTATTAACACAACGCGGTTTAGATGCAGACGCGGACGGACGCGCTTTAGATGCAGTGTGTGCGCGCGTCCGTCCATATATCTATTTGTGCTTGTTTAGTATTACAAAAGTGTTACGCTCTTCAGTGGCATGTTGCGTTGTAGTAGTGTGAGTTTGAAAAGTTTTTAATATTTTAAATATTTCGTTTTTTTTTTTAATTTTATATCGCGTCGTAACTATTGCGTTGCTGCTGAACGCCTCAGGCCTAAAGCAAAAGTTTTTAGCGTCAAAGTGGTTTGCTTTTAATTAACACACAAGTAGCGAAACGTTTCTTGTTCTCATGAATTTTTCATATTCATCGTATTACATCGATACAAAAATTACGTGTCTTATTTTTGGTTTAAAAGTATAGAAAAAAAACATCTATTCTGAAAAAAAAAGGTTTCCAGTTCCACAACAAGGAAGTTTCCGTGGGAGCAACATTTGTCCGAAATTTTAAAGCCAAAAATAAATTTTTATGGAAAGACTAAAATCAGTGCTTTGTTAAAATTAAAAGTTATATCAAGCAAAGAAAATTTTTACCTCGTTCCAACTCAATAATAGGACGTCGCTTATCATGACGTTCATTCTTCCTGTGGTTCAATCAATCCAATCCCCGTCTACCCATTGTTGGGGCAATACAACAGCGTAAAGTGGGTGGGCCTCAATCAGTAACAACGCTACATCACACACGAACATGCAGAACACCAACCCTTGTGCTCGTGTAGTTCGTCAGTGCATGTAGTTACGAAATTTGTCTCTCGGGTGGTGGGGTGCATGTTTGGTTTCTCTCTGGGATGATGTGTGTGACCTGTGAACCAGAAGTAGAGAGCGCAGCAGTCGTAAACAAGTAAGTAACTGCTTGAGGAAAGGTAATGATACTTATTTATTCTACAATTCTTGTAGGTTTTTAGTCCCACTGAGAATGTCTTTTTATTTATTCTTATTCTTTGCTGTTATTTCCCACTTTTCTTGTTTCTATTATTTCTTCCAAGTCTCCTTTTACATTATTTAACAATCTAGTTTGCAGTTTCCCTGGGCCCCTTTCCCTGTGGTCTGATTTATACGTACTTCCTTCATGTTTTCTCATTTGCTTCTCTTAAAATTTGACCAATCTATTTTAATAATCTAGCTCTAATTGTGGTTGTTATTACGGTCTGACCTTATAACTCCTTTGATTTTTCTCACTCGGGTGTCTGTTACTTTCTATGATGTTCCATGATTTTATTTAGGCCTTTGTTCTGAGAACTCACTAGCTTCTGGTGTTGTCTAAGTGTTGTCGTCCACGTCCCTTTCTCGTGTTCCACTATTTGTATTGTTAGGATGGTATAAACTCTTTATTTGCCATATCTCACCACTTGTTTTGATGAATAAAAATACCATAACGTATGCTTGCATATGCTTTGTTTTCAGCGTACATTCTGGCAGTAATTTTTTTGATGATGATGATGAAAATTTTTAAGTTAATTTTTCAAATGGCTGCCGATAAACCTTTTTCAGTACATCTTATCCACAGATCGGAACAAGTTCCACCTATAATGTCATTGAACAAGTACACCCACTTGATGGAATTTTCCCGATCAAAGCATAAAGTATATTCGAGAGGCCTTATCAGTAAGTATTTAAAATACTAGTTAACAAGGTGTCTTCTTGGATCAATATTTCTATATATCTAATGTATATTCAAATTCGACGATTTCTATGCTTGAAATCATTTGAAGCTTCTGTTGGTCTGAAGCTATCACGGCCGTCGTCAACATTGTCTAAAGTATCGTTAGGTCGTGGTCTAAAGTATCGTTATGTCGTGGTCTAAAGTATCGTTAGGTCGTGGTCTAAAGTATAGTTAGGTCACGGTATAAAGTATCGTTAGGTCACGGTCTAAAGTATCGTTAGGTCACGGTCTAAAGTATCGTTAGGCCGTGGTCTAAAGTATCGTTAGGTCGTGGTCTAAAGTATCGTTAGGCCGTGGTCTAAAGTAACGTTAGGCCGTGGTCTAAAGTATCGTTAGGCCGTGGTCTAAAAACGTTAAGTGCGGACGTTTCGGACTCGCCGCCGGAGGTCATCTTCAGTGTAAAATTGCTTAGGCAGCTGTTCGCCAAATAACACCAGTAATGAGGTAGACTATATAGAAGTCATGAGCCTACTTACATAAATTCAACAAGACGACACGGTATAAGCTGGCAGGCAGCATCGACCAATCAGAATCTATGGCGAGGCCGAAACGGCTGCACTTAACATCTTCAGACTACGGCCTAATAGCTTCGATAATGATACTTTGAACAATCATTTGTAGGTTATTTGAAAGTGGCAGTAATGAAATCAACCACCTGTAATACTTCCAAGTTCCGTAAGGAAATGGAAGTATGGTGATGGCGAAAAAAGTTGTGTTCGAGATAAGGGCTGATTATGATTGCACTACCCTCAAAACATGAAGAAAAGTCGTTTTTCGAAGTGTGTGTGTCTGTGTGTAGAATTTTTTCTATGGCAAACGATAACTACCGTAAATTCAAATAGAATCAAATATTTTTTGCGTATGTGCCCGAGTTGTAGAGGACTCAAGGTCTGTTGATTTTGGTGAAGATCGGTTAATAGAAAGCAGTAATTTACCTGCAACGTTTTACGTTTTAACAAGAGTAAAGTACTTAATTTTGATGAATAAAGTATCCTGAACAGAACTTCATAATAATCCACTGTAGAAAGGTAGATGAAATGAAAAGGGTTGTTGAATGGATAGGGGGTAATTTTTTATATGTGTGCTACGTTATCGGCAACAAAGAAGTAGTTTCTATGGAAATATTTCGTTTCAATTTGTGAAACTTGTCAAATTTTTCAATTTATATTTAAATGATTTTAAATATAAACCTTAGAACATGGAAGTCATGTATGTTTCTCCATACCGATTTTTTACTTACACTTACATTACAAATTTGACAATCAAGCCACATTTACTTAAATTGGTTGCAACATGCATATATATTGCTAACAGAACTGAAAGACAGAAAAGAAGAAACTAATACGAGCAGAAAATTGAATTAAAAGATAATATTTACTTTACCCATAATTAATGCATTCATTAACTAACATTAATTATTTATACTCAACGTCGTGCTACACAGCTAATTATTATGCAAAGGAATAATTAGCTATACAATGTAGACTTTGCCTGTAGTGTAGTTATCGCACTCCCTACACATTATCGACAGGCACACATTGTGTACATGAAACCGCATTAAATACCCCACCTGTTGTCTGCTCACTGCATAACGCAGCTGTGACAGTATGATAATTAGCTGGTGTCTGTCACACACTACGTAACAATAGCAACTACTACTGCTACTACTAACGCTACAACTAATAACAATACTGACAACTAATGTTATAAAACTAGGTTTAATAATAATGGAGTTTTGCAGACCAGTTAACCACTGGCAGGGCGCGGCTCTGCTTTGTAATACAGATGTCCCAAGTTCGATTCCCGGGAGCGCTATAAAAACAACGTGCGTTTTTCCGTCCCTAGGTCAACTCAGTCTGTGCCAATTAGTATCTGGGATAATGCCCTGGGGGTACAATTGGCGGCTGAGGCGTAATGCTGGCCACCCTTTCTGCCTTGTATTCCGAACGTCTCACATAAGGCACTCTAGCCAAACAATAAGCCCTGGAAACATTGTATTTTGATGAAAAGATCTGGCATGTTAAGCGGATTTACTTAATTCTTTATGGATGGAATTATGTAAAGCTCGTTGTCTGTTTTATTTCCTCACATTTCTCTTTACAGGCACAAAATTAAAATTAACAAATACCAGCGTTATAAGTACATTTTCATCACACTATTTTCCTGTAAGTGTGAAAATTAGTTATAGAAATACCATCAATGTAATCGACGGTCGACGGGCGAAGGAAAACAGACAACACAGTAAACAACTAGTTTCCATCCACAGTATCTATAGGCTACATTTCCAAGAATGGAACTCTTAAACAAACTGTAATCCGCATTAGTCTCTGTTACTCTAAATTCAAAGAGTAATTAATTCAAAATAATATACATAAATGTAAGTATTTATTTTGTAGGTAACTCTTCAATACTTCTTGCATGTTTCTTATATAATAAATATGTTTTCAAATGATAAATACTTCTGCAAGTATTATTATTATTATTATTATTAACTTATGCCGTTATATCTTCACATGACGCACGTGTCACATAATTATTCATAGGGGCCTTATGATTTGAGGAATAATAGTTTTATTTTGATTATAATATAAATTAACGGGCGATCGATTTTATTTCAATATAAATCTTAGATTGTTGTAATTTTATTTACGTAGTCAGGCGTTTTATTAAAATATTTAATGTTTTTATTTTCATAACTTGATTAAATTTTAAGTAAGTACAGTGTTAAGTAAGTGTTTTTGTTTTGTGTTTATTTGAGTTTGTTCTTTAATTAGTGAATTATTATTGTTGTGTTTTTAAACATTGAGTTTTTCAGATATTCATTTTGTTAACTTTTTGTACGCTTTTAATTAATTTGGCGTTTTGAATGTCTCGAAATTTATGTTTATTCTTTACACAGTGTGCGGCTAAATCGTGTGTAGACTTATAAATATCCGATTTTAAAAACTCTGAGGGCATTCTCACTTAAGTCCACAACGAACCCGTAGACATTCATAATGTTGTCCCAAGAATCGTTTCATCCACAGCGTCTATAACAAGAGATTCGGTGTTACCTTCATTACACTTCGACAGGTCTTCCAGGCACAGTCTGTACGGTACAAGAGCTAAATTGAAGCTAGCGGTGGCTGACTAAGTCAGGGCGCAAAATGAATACTGTAGCGCCCGTGTCAACTGCAAATTATGTTGGTTTACTTTCAGAAAATCAATAAATGACCAATTTTACACTGGTCTTATGAACCGTGGAGACGGTGTCCGGTCTGGAGGTTTATTTCTTCAATCCACACGCTTCTTTCTGTACTTCGTTCTTCAAACAGTCTATCTGAAGGTGTTCAAGTTTCCAACACTTGTAACACTTCGGTTTCTGCCCCTTTCCCATCATTCAAATTGCTGTGACGCTCTAGGTCCTTTAAATTGTTTATCTTTAATCACTTCGTTTCCGTCCCCATCGTAACGGCAATATGATACTGGAATCTTCTGAATACAAAGTGACAACATAAACTCATTAATATAGCGGGACGCTGATTTGGTAAGTTCGAACTCAAAGGCGTGAAAAAGATCTTCTGAGTTATTTTGGTGAGTTGCCATTAGTAACACCTGCTGAAGTTCACAATCTCTGACACCATCAAGGACAGCAATCCCCGTCCAAAGGTCTTTCGGTGTTTCAAGCTAACCCAATCTGGTCAATAGGTCGACATTTGCTTCAAACTCTGAAGACTTCCCCGAAACGCTGACACCTTGCTGTCATCTGAGTCCAGTACAAATAGTGCAATTGTTTATCACCATACCGTAATTCTAGAGATTTTCTCAATACAGCGTAAGGCGTTCTGGCTATCAGGTGGCACTTTCTGTGGTAACTCTGTAGCAGGTCCTTTTAAAATGTGAACGAGCGAAACTGCTTTCTCTTTCTCAGTGTAATGATTTGCGTATGCAGCGGTTTTAAATGATTGAAGATACGTCGTCTAATAAGTGCTTTTATCAAATAATGGGGCCTTGACGTGAAATGGCTGACAGCAGGAAAAATGACTCTTTCTATTATCTTTCATTCTATGTATTTTTCTATCTTTACCATTGGTACAGTCTGCAACAATTTGTTTTGAAACGCATGGCTTTATTTTCAATAACTGCTCGACATCACTTTTAATTTGTTCTCTTAGGTTTGTAATTGAGTTTTCTACTGCAGATATCTTTGTTGGCATCGTTTGTTCTATATTTGAGACAAATTATTATACTGTAGACAATTTTATATCTTGGCAACTCATATCACGGCGTAATTCACCCAGTCATCACATAGGAGACCCAAATTTGCGGTGGTATGCTCTTGCATCTGTTTTAACTTCAAAAAGAAATTCTCTTTTATTTGCTTCTTGCTTAGTTTCACATCTTGTCGTTCTTCCTCCTGTCTTCTTTCTGCTTCTCGTTGTTTCTCATCCTGTCTTTCCCCGGTTCTTCTGCTTCCCGTCAGCATCATTCTTTTATCTGCAAAAGCAACGCTTAGAAAGTTTCCGTCGGCTGACTGGTATCCATTATCGTATTACCACTATCGTATTACCATTATCGTATTATCATTACCACGCACACCACTCAACCACGAGGTGTCCTCTGTTTCCACTGTTTAAAAGGTCCTATCCCGCTTGTGACGTCACTGTTGCTACGGGCACAGACATCGTCGTGTTGTACAGTGAAAACAGCAGAATCACTGACACTAGTGAAGTCACTAAATAGAAACAACATTTAGAAAGTCACAACTGTAATTAGAAACAAACAATAGTTAGAAATCAACAAAGGCACTTTTATACGATAATTCAAGTTCAATGTGTTCAACACACAACAATAAATGTCACCTTATTACAGTTTTACACTAATCAACATAATAACTACTAAACAGCAACAATAACTCCGATCCGCATTCGTAATGTCGCCAGGTGCAACAGAACTTAACTTGGCCGCTTCGAAATCTAGTATTTACAATTCGGTAAATCTAGAAATGTGTTTCGTATTTCATGCAGCTCTATGCACGAGGCAACTTAAAGTTTTAATAAGATATGTTTGTACGTTTCTGGTACAGAAGGATATTACAACACAGATCGTGATAACTTGATATTTTGAACGGCTTTAAACAAAAGAATGACAAAATTGATGTGACGTGAATAAATTTACGGGTAGTAATACGCGGCAGAAGAGAAGAGATCGGCGCACCCCCTTTCCTATACGCCGTACGGAAGCTCATACTACATCACATATTACTGTAATCGTACCATTTCCACGAGTAGCAAATGAACTATGTTATTCTTACAACCGATGGACACCGCGAGAGAGTTTTTAAATATTAATAGATAGAAGAGAATTAACTTTATATAACTGAACTTCTTAATGGCGCTCGTAATTTAAGAAGGACTTTATTGAGGACCAATGTCAGATACTGTATTGAGATGTGACGTTGATGGTGATGATGACTACGACAGTGACAGTGACAATACTGATAATATGATGGTGTAACATCAGCGTCGACATCTGTATCCGCTGATAAGACTTTATGGTAATTCGAATTCTAGCTGTCTATTGGACGCCGTAATCAAGGTTAATGTTAGCCCGCAACATGAAACTAAAAATAGAGTTAAGAAAGGAATCTCTCTGTACACTTCATTGCTGTTTGTGTGTGGGCCAGAGTAAAAGCCCGTATGTTAGACAGCCTTGACCCAATGTTAAACTTGGAACACGAAATAAACAGAACGTTTCCCTGTTTCCGACATTCCTTCTAACCGCACCATAAATTTTTCTTTATTGTATACACAAGAAGAAACATCTATTGAAACTTGATCGACGTAACCTATTGAATTGTTACATGACGTGAGTGAGCAAACTCAGTGAGAACAATGACTGTTTACACAAACGTAAATCATATTCTGTTCAAAGGAACTCCTCTCGCCCATTCTAACAAATGTTTCTCAGGTTACCTGTTTATATAAACAGGTTTCCCATAAAAAGTACAAAACTTCAACATTTTCTTTAAATTTATTAATCACTAAAGATAATAATGTTTATACAGTAATTCTAATAATTACATATTTTTAAATTATTGTCTAAACCTTTCACGGCCGGTGTCATAATTATTAATAGTATGGTTTTTTCGAGCTATCAGGCCGTGGGCCGATGTTAATTGACGCAAACCTTTCAGCCACTCCATCGGTTACCATCTTCAGTGATAAAGGACTGAACACTGACACGGAGCTGACAGTCAGTGAACCACAGGTCAGTGTGACTTAGTTAGATGTGGTTTTAACTGGAAAACCCATAATATTTTTAAATTATTGTTGTAAGAATTGACTGTTTGTTTTTTCTTGCTCCGGGCTGTTCGACGTATTTCTTACGTTTCCATTTTTATTTTCTTCCTTATATTATTAGTATTATCCTAATAATACTTACTATCCAAAAATTCTTAGCAATAAACTATTAATTCATTCATTTTATAGCCATATGATATTACAATATAATGCCTAAAACCTCGTAAGCTTACAACTACCTAGAATGCACTTTATGTTCACTAACTCATACTTTTTATTCCTTCTGGAACATATGTCATCTACTGTGTACCTCTATTCTGCTCTGTTCTGCACTTTGGCTCTAATTTCTGTCTACATAAGACAAAAGTTTTCTATTTCATTTGATGTTTCCATGTCTCTTCCAGTCTGCCTCGTATCCTCTTTCCTTGTGGTTGATATTCCACTACTTGTATGGTCATATTCGTGTCCAATCTTCGCAGTGTATAACCAATCCATTTCCATTTCCGCTTATTAAGTTGTTTATAAACTTACTGCTACTTCTCTTAGTGTGTTGATCTTCATAGACACTGTCTATTCGCAATTTAATTTTAAGTCTACTTTACTGGATTCTTTTGTCAGTTTCTTGCTTTCTTTTGCAAGTGTTGTTCTTTTTCATGCAGTAGGCCTATACAAACATTCGTATATTCGGAACCTTCTAGTTAGCTGAAGATGTTTCTGTAGTGTATTTCTACTATTTCAAACATAGTCCTTTTTGTGACCCGTGATAAATATTGCCTTTAGCGAAGAAGACAATTTTCACTCACCCCACTGTTGATTATAATTGGTTTCGTTAAATAACTTATATAATACTATATCTAAAAATTGTAGTTTTTGATTATTTCTGTAATCCCATTTAGGGGCATATGAACGGCGGGATTTCAGCCTGATACCGTTTTTTTTTTATTTCTACGGCTTTTTTAAAAATAATCTGCTCTAAAAGGTATACTATTTATGTTACGTATTGCCAGCCTTATTTCTTTAGCTTTTTGAAACATGGTGAATTTTGCCAGCGTCCTATACTAACCAAATACCAGTAATGTACTATAACATATTAATGTATGTTATATTAAGCCTGGGGCTACTATAAGCAATTTAGGCTTAACATTCTAGAGACGTCACAGTCTGTGGTCATGTCAACGCAAAGTGTAAACATTTCGCTGAACATCGTAAAGTGTTTATACAACTTACTTTACTAACAACCTTCTTGGAAAAGGCATAAAAATTACTTCAGAAATTCTAAAAATAATATTAAAATACAACTGAAAAATCAGTAAAGACAAAAAAATAATGAAATTAAGGTTTCCTGCAACTTCGGGTCTAGAGAGATCAAACCATATTATTTAATTTAAAAAAAACTAATCAATAGAAACAAGTGAAGCTTTGCAGTCCGTTATGACGCACTTAATCAAATTCGGAATCCACAGCTAGTCGATTAATTTTAATTGAATTTTTTTTTCAAGAAATGCAGAAAATATGGCTATAAATATTTCCTCAGAAACTTTATACTGTATTTTACATTGCCAGGAATCAGACTGGCCTTGAATTGTCCTTCATAACTTCTGTTTTGTTTTTGCAGTTTTTGATATTTTGCATTCATTTGAAATAACTTAATAGTATTATTTTACTACGCTGTAAATCTTTTCACAAGAGTTTACTCATTTATCAGATGAAACGTTTCTGTAACTCTTATAGAAATGATTGTGTAAAGTCTTAGTCCTGTTACTTTTCAAAGGAATTAATAAACACAATCACGCGGTAGACAATTAGAATTAAGTGTGAAATTACTTCTAATTAGTTATAATTAAGATTGTATGAAATATTAAGATTACATCAAAACGTTATTCAGCCGAAATGTTGTACGAAAGTAATATAGAAGTTACGTAACTTACAGGATATTATAACCTGAGTATATTACCACAATTGTATTCTTAAACATTAGGCGGCTTACCCCAATTAGGCGCAGACGTCTGAAGTGACATAAATTTAGAAAACAAAGTAAAGTAAGTTCTGCGCACAATATCATTTCGTTAAAATTTAAGAGGCAAAGTGCAAATATACAATAAAATATTATTTATAAATTTAGCTCTTATTAATAATTAACACAATTTCTATACAGTTAACCACACAAGTTCATTTGTCTCTATTATTCCCTAACTGTCTATACGTCTTTTTTCCCCCTCTTAAGCCCGTCTCGCACTATGTCGCCAAGATTCAGGTATATTAAAAACACTTTAAAATTTCATTTATATTATATATAAACTAAAAAGTACCTATGCGCACACATAAAAGTATATTATTTTACTTCTTACTGAATCCGCTATGGGATACTTGGAAGTCAAATATATCTATTAACGGATTTATTAGAAATTCTTTAAATTAGAAAAGCAATCAAAAGTAACAAAAATTAAACAAACGAACAAACTGAATTTTGTGTAGTCTCTTTATTAAAAGTTGTTATTTAGTTTACTTAAATTTTATATATTGCACTCCAATTATACTTGGTTTTTACAGGCACTTGACCTTCCCACAAACTTCTCCACCCCCCCCTCCGTCATACACACCCCACATACGTTTGGATACACACCCTAAATACACATGTTCACCACCCTCACATTCTTCGTTAGTTTAGTTGTTCCTTCTCTTTGAGAATAACTTAATAAGCTGAAACAGCTGTCAGAGTTAAATAAAAACTGTGAAACGTACCAAGTGTTTATATATTTTTTTAAAACCCTTATATCTACTAATATTATTAGGATTAAGCAGAAAGGAAATAAATCGGACAACTGTATTTGAGCCACTCTGAATAAATGTGTAAGCGTACAAGAGAGAATTGAACCAATTTGAATTACGTATTTAGGCTACATCTTTAATTTAAAAGAACATTTTCCTACGAGTAACAACTTTTTAATTATATAAGTAGCAGTTTTTAAGTGGTTACATAAACACGCACACTCACACATACACACACGTGCCAGTGCATATTAGACGACCGCATAGGCAGGGAAACGTAACCAACGAAGGACAAAAATTGTATGAAATATGTCAGATTTGACACGCGGCATTATAAACCCCATGTTTTTATTTGTATCGAATTATGCATCGTCTCCTCTGAGACACCGAACATATCTCAGCGGTTGCGACAAAAATAGTCTATTTCACACTTCAGAGAAACCGGCAAAACAAAACAGCCAGAAGCAGCCAACAGCGCGGGAGGGTGGCGACAATACACGCATGGGTGACAAAATCGCGCGACGCGGATAGAGATCTGTCTTGTCGAGTCATTTCCCGTCGTACGAGAAATCCTTGTATGCATGTTAGTGTTTTATTTTTTGGAAAAAAAGGGAAAAACAATAAATTTCTTTGCGTTTTTAAAATGTATTGCTTCGATGTCACAACTCGTGATAGTTAACACGATATCACCGGTAAAGTGCACAACACTTCCAGATTCAAAAATTTTTATTTAAAACTACGTATTTCTAATTAAAAATAATGATTACCTTCTATAATTATCCATTTTCCTCTGCATTCTTATTCCTTGCTTAGTTTTTAAGCACTTTGTAAAAACTAAAGTTAAAATATAAAACTTCTTTGACTTCAACGAAAGGGGGTAAGAATATGAGAACTAAATTGTTCTCCTTTCGCGAAACTTTCTCCTTTCGGATCTTTCGCAAACTGAACCAGTTACACATTTTCAGCGTAATATTACCTTAAAGAACAGGCCACTATGAGTAGTATGTCATGTGAACGTGCTTGTCTGCTTATCACTGTCGGCAAATTAATAATTGTGTCTAGCGCACGTACGAAGGTAGTTCTAAAAGTTATCTGGCAAAGAGGTAGTGCCAGATGTATCAAGCAGCTATGATTGTTCGCAAGTTCGATCCATCAGATAGCGTGCATTACCGCTTAAACAGCTGTAGTAAATAGTTTGATCGTTGTGATCAGATAAAATAGGTACAACTTCATCTGACGATTTGGCTGCAACTTCAGCTGTTTCTAAAAATAGAGAAACCCGAACGTCGCGCACTAATAAAGTACTTCTTCATTACCGATAAAAATCGGTAACGTACTTCTTCGTTTAATAACGATAAAAATAAAAATGGAGTTGGATTCCATTTTGGGAGACTCTTCAAAATCGTTTTCTATAGTAAAAGATGGACTTGAAACGTGGTCGTTAGTTTATTTGTGGCAATGTACGTCCAGGTCGTCACAATAACTGCAACACAATTGACGAACACATCGAAAAATCTGCAGTGGAGTTTTAAATTATCGACTCGTGAAAACGCGTGTGCTTAGTGACGTTGTAAGCGTCTTAGTACACAGTGTCATATTGCTCGAACGTTTGCGTATGAAAAACCTTCAAGCTTCGCGTTTGCTAACTGTCGATCGGAAACCTATTTGGAACTAGTTTCTCATGAGTACTTGAAGGTGTTTTTGACAACCTTGCAACGTCTTTTTGAAACGCAATGCAACCAAGGTTTTTGACAAAACTTGGACTCACCACTACACGCTAGAGCCAAAACATGAGTCTACTCTATGGGTGTCAGCGGAAGGAAGCGGAGCTGGCCCAAAGAAGGGGAAAATGTTCCATTGGCCGGAAAAATAATGGCATTGGATTTTTACAAGTCGCAGGCTGTGATGCTTATAGAAAAAAACAAACCAGTCAGCGGAGAATACTGTGCTGCATTGGTGAAGCAACAGAGTTTCATGCATTCAAGAAATAATTGTCACATCAGGAAGGAAGGCACGGAAAGCCCATGAAAGGGCAATGAATAGCAAGTAGTAAGTTCTTGTAAAATAATTCTTTTAAATTAATGTAATGCTTTACATCAAGAGGAATAAAACAATTTTGTGACAAATGTGGAACAGTAATTAATTTTTGTATATTTTATCTTTTATTTCAGTTACAGGTAATTAACAGTGTAGATCAATAGAGGAACTGTATAAAGTCCTTTTTAAATTAACACTGTTTAGGCACTGTTCTACGTTGAGTTGGTAATGGTCGGTTTACATGGAAAAAGTTTTCTTTTCAGTGCAAGTTTTGGAACTTTTCCTCTTTTTTGTGCTGAGGATCATCCCTTATCAGCGCTAGTCCAGTATCACGTTGGTATATACAGGCTATACCTTTCAGTTATTTTATATCTTCGTGGAATATTTTACCTTGCTCCTCGCTGATTGCACCAAGAGTTTCAGGAAAGTAGTAAACATGTTAATGTAGAAAATGAGCTTGTAAGTTCATTCTACATCCAAAGATCTTGAACGTTTCCAAAATATCTTCTACAATATGTTTCTAGTCTTGGTCCTTTGTGTTTTCATTATTATCCAGTTTCGTGGTTTGAATATAGTATGTAATCTATCTTCGCCACTAATTTGTTTTAAAAGATCACAAGAAACCTCAACAACCTGAGGCGTTTTCATTCTGTAAAACACTTTAATACATTCATTGTTCTTGATGAATAGCCTTCTGTCCACGTCCTCCTCTTCTTCAGAGATTTCAGGACATCACACCCATTATCACTACACAATATCCCTATACATCGTTTCCACGTGCTACCAATTTCCTCTCTGCCTATCAGTAACTTTGTATTCTCATTATCTAATCATATTATGTTATTTTTAAAATATTTTTCTAAAGTGGTTTCTAATCAACAAATAAGCTACTCGTCTTCTGTTGTTGTTAAGCTGTGCCACGTTATACTGCTGAGCCCCCAAAAACGTAACACACAAAATACACTAGAAATAATTAAAATACTATTACTACTAATGTCTCCTTACTTACTACAAAATGTACCTAGAACAGCCATAATATCTACCTAAATGCTAAAGGGAGGGGTGTGAGTAAATTAAATAAATCTTAACACCACCAATCAGTGAGCAGAGAGGGCCTCGCCCCGTTTATTTGAATCTAAGATGAGCCTCAGAATATTCATTATCGTGAATCAGTCAGTGAGCGATTAATAACTGAATTAATTAAAACTTTACTTAATTTAATTACGAAAAGATTATATACTGAACAAATTGTTTGCTGAAGGCTAACACTTGAGTAAGTTAAAGACAGGGTTAATCGATCAGCCAGAATTAAACAATATCATAAATCAACGCCAGTTTACAACAGGCAACATATAACATACAAACTATAGTTGTTCATGAAACTTTCTGTACTGTCCTTTACCACAGGATACTTGAGTAAAAGATATTAGTTCATGTCACTTAAAGTGAGAAATTTGATTCACGTTTTCTTTTACTAGTTATTCGCACGCTAACTCTTGCTAAAAGTCGCTAATTATTAAGGTTACTTGCTAATTTGCAGTGGTTCGTTCATGTCATGCCGCAGCTGGTCGCTACGTCCATGTGTTTCTCAGTTCATGTCAGGGACTGTTGTTCTGTCCATTCTAGAAGATCTTGAAAGAAAATGCTGCAAACGGGTTGATGTCCTTATTTGTCACTCCCGTTGGTTGGACCAAGCTATGAACTGAAAGTCCCACACATTTTAGTACGCTTTAGGTAACCACATTGTTTAGCTAGCACGCGCACATTCATTCATACAATGAATTACAAAATTCTACGAAATTACAAAATTACAGTCACAATACATACAAAATTACAACTTCAAATCATACATAATAAGTACTGACATTGAATCTTACATGTTTTTGCTTTTCTCTTTAAATCGGCTGACTGAATTTTAGTTTTTCTTTTGCTCGAGGCTAATTATTACAACAAGATACATCATGGTTGGTTAACAGTTTTTTACAGAATATACAAGTTTTCCTTTTTTATTTTATTTTTTTTTTTTTACAAAAGGTAATAAACGAAAATAATTCGTTACCAGTATTGAGTGATGATAACCCAATAATTATAATTACCTTGGTCATCGAGGTTTCCAGTTTAAAGGTTCTGAACGGGCGGCTCTGCTCACCGAGTGGGCTGGCGTGCGACTGACATGATCCGACCGAAATAAGGATTGCGATAGTAAAGAAAACGTGGCGTGACGTAAGAGGAACCCTGATCAATTAACGGGCAATTTTCCGTCGCGCGACTATTTAAACTTTCGGTATTCAAAGCGGTATAGGCAGCTGTTGCAGCTATTCGGCGATAGTGCCGGACAACTGCAACAAAATACTACTTTGGCTAGCCTCAACTGGTGCCACTTTTGTAATCGTCACCACTTCCTAGTGTTCTGTCTACTAAGTACAGTATTTTTTTTAAACATTTTTTGCTTAAAAATGTCGAAACAAAAGTCCTTGATTTTATTTCTGCCAGAAAAACTAAAACAACTGAGTCACCTCGAGCGATTCCAACTCCGTAATTTGGAGCAGACACCTATGTCAACTTGGTTGCCCATTTATGAACATTTTTGAATGCATTATAAATGCGTGTTGATGGTAGATAATGCAATCTCCATGAAAAAAGTACAAAATCAGCCGCTAATACGATTCTTCATTGTGTAGTTCACTCACACACACACGGTTCAGACAATAAAAATGTCAACGCTGATTAATCAGTAGGCAGTGTTACGTAAAATATTGTTACGTCAGTCGCACCTACCGTCGTGTTTGTTTCAGACAGTTAAATAAGATGGTAGTGCCGTGGGACAAACCCCAGTGGCGAGTGAACTGATTCTACGTGTAAAACGTTGCTCGTATGTATCGGAAGTAAGAGTGCTTTTGCTATAAAGATTTAAAATTCAAATAAAAGTGAACGGATAATTAAATAAGACTAGGGGATAATTGTGTTTACATGTATTTTATTATAAGAAATCTATATTATTTACAATAAACATAAATAGAATCATATTACACGCCGTATTATTTTCAGGATATATACATAGGCCTATACAAACAATATGTAACAAATACTTTTAACATGATAATGTTTTTAGGCTGGGGGTCATTCCACAAAACTCGTCATCGAAAAACGTAACGCTTCCACACTTTCGATTCCCCACAGTCTAAAAATTTGATATGTAAACGCATCAAGACAGAAATAATCGCTGCTGACATTGAGTTTAGCAAACGTTTTAGTGAGAATAAATTTGGTTTTACATGCTCTGTTTGTGATCGTCTGTGGTTTGGAAATGATTTACGTAATCCACCAAACGTAATCCACATTATACGTTTCAAAATCCTAAAAACATTATCATGCTTCGATGTTTCGGTTTCGTCGAAATTCTTTGAATGCTTAGGTGCATAAACAGAGAGAGAGAGAGAGAGAGAGAGAGAGAGAGAGAGAGAGAGAGAGAGAGAGAGAGAGAGAGATTTTACATTTTTTTTCAATACAAATAATGATTTACACAATATTTAGTTGAAAAGTAGAATGTAATATGCGCAATGTAATAATTCAATCGTTTACAAATTATAAACGCACAGGCAAATGCCTAATCCTTGTAGTGCTGAAGAAGACAAATTATAAAATAGCTAAATTACTGAATCGAATTTTGTAACATAAAAAACTTCCAGCCAAATACAACAAAAACAAACCAGAATCACCTCACGGATCACAACAACAACAAAAAACGTACAAAGTAAACAAAGATACAAAATTAGGACCGTGGTCAGTATAAATCGCCACTGATTGTATTAAAATCGTCCCGCACAACACATAACACTTCGCTACAATCGTATAAAACCCGGTCTGTTGCGACCGAGGTAGAAATTTGAACGCGTTAAATTGCGGTCAATTGCATTTCCATGTTAGTATTATAATAATACAGAAATTACCGTTATAATTTTATTCATTCCTAGCCTAACATAACCTAACCTAACCTAACGTAACAAAAAAAATTTGGAAGAAAGAGGTTACTCGTGCAAATAGAAAGTTCCAGAATTAAAATATAATCGAAATTCAGAACAGCTACGTTTCTAAATGACAGATTCGTTCAGTAAGTGAAAGTGGGGGGGGGGGCGCAATTGACCGTGTAAGAATGGGTGAAAGCGTTGTTTCGTCGCAACTAACAGAGACCACAAAATTATACTCTTTCGATATTTCAAACATCTACTCAAACAGGCTCATTGACGATACTATAAATATTATAATAAAAATAAGTGGCAGTGGTTTTAAATTGTTTTTATGAATTAAATAGTTGGAAAGTTGTGTAAATATATTAAGCTAATAATGATCTACGTACAATAAAATTATTTCAAATCTATTCGGCTCGATCTCCCAGCACGTGGGTACATTGTCTTTTATCATAAATAAAAATTATTTTTAATTTTTAATTTTTAACTTTATTCTTGTAATAGTATTAAAACATTTATGCCTATAATGCACATATAGGCTTATTTACAGTAGGGAAACTTTGGGTGGAAACATGTGAGAAAAAGCTTCAGAAGCTTTTATTTGGTAGCTATTATATGCTTCAGAAGCCTGGACCATGACCTCAGCCCAAGAAGATGTGATTAGAAGATGGGAAAGAAAGATTCTGAAGAGTATATATGGGGGCGTACTAGGTACTTGAATGTGGCGTATGAGGACAAACGCCAAATTCTACGATCTGTGCGAGGAACCGGACATAGTCACAGCAATAAAATAAGGCAGAATTAGGTGGGCAGGTCACGTACAAAGAATGACAGAGGAAATAGCAGAGTAAACAGTATTCATTGGAGGACCAGGAGGAAGAAGCGCAAGAGGGAGCCCAAGAAGAATATGAGTGAACGATATAGATGAAGATATGGGAAGACTGGGGTCAGAAGATGGCAAAGAGTCGCACAGGACAGAGAGGAGAGGAGGCACGTCATCCTGGAGGCCAGCGCTCTTCATGAGCTGTAGTGCCGTCGAGTTGTAGTAGTAGTAGTAGTAGTAGTAGTAGTAGTATATGAGGAAAGGAGGTTTGATTCACTTGGCAACACTCCTTTTTCGTTTCCTGTACTTCGTGACCCGTTGAATGAATTTACTGCCCTAGGAAATCGAGGCGTAAGCGAATGAGGCGGGTACCATAGTGCTGTATATGAAGTTCTCACTTCAACAAAATAATTAAACACCATAGAATACGTTACTTACCGCTTTATTTAATTACAGTCACAATAAACGAGAAGAACAATAAACACTCGCGTACAACAGTCTTTCAAGTTTACGATAACCTAACACAAACTATTGTAACATCCGAAGCACACAATCACGCGATAAACATTAAAATTATAAAATCCGGATTTGGGTTACAATTCCGTTTAGTCTAACACACTGCTGGATTTTTATTAAAAAATAATTATTCATCTCATTCCTGAATCCAAAAATTTTGAAATTTCACAAAATTAACACCATATTTGATTTTAGTTAAAATTTTCTTTAATTCTAAACTCTTCACGATTTTTTGAGATTTTACAAAAATGTTCACCACTTTTTGAAGCCTGACGTCAAACAATTTTGAAATTTTAAAAATGAACACCATATTCACATTGCTGTTAAAATTCCCTTTCATGCGATACCCCACATAGCCTTTTGGGATTTTTCACAATTTTGACCCTCTTCAAATTTTTCCCTTTCGGCTCCCTGTTTTTAGAGCGATCAATATCAAAGATAATAGGGTTTCGTAGAGTGGGCATACCCTAACGTGTGGACACGTGTGCCAAGTTTTACGAAAATCGGTTCATGCGTTATGATGTGAGACATGCCCCAAACAGATAGACGGTCAAATCCGAACGGTCGAATATAACAATAACGAAGAAATCGCTGCCCTCGTTCATTTGGTAGTCTAATGCAGTACGTAAAGGTGTACAAGTTATATTGCATTTAATTGAAACTACTATTGACCACTAAGGTATAAAATGTAACACACAAAGTAATTTGTAATTACAGATAAATTATTGCATTACGATCTAGTGTAATTTGATTGCAGAACTGTATTTTGGTCATGGTTTTAATAATCACAAAAATTACTTACACAAGTTAACAAGTAATATTTTTAACACTGCAAAATCATATAAATCTAAACTAATTCTGGTTGCCAAAGAACCGATATAAATAAATTATATTCTTTATTATTTTGTTACAAGCGAGTAAAATAGTAATAAGCAGCGGCCATTATTGATTTGATAACTTTTTGTGAAAAGATTGTTTTTATAAAGACTGTAAATCTTAGTTTATCGTGCATAATGTTACAACATTACAGAACAGTCTACGTGTTTATCGAATGTTCCAGAGGAATCCGGCTGTAATGTGTGTGGCGTACGTGATTATCCACGCATTAGCTAGACTGTAACAGAAGCCGCGCGAACTGTGCCAAGCCCGCAATGAATTACGCTCTAATGTTTTACTTTAATTTTAATGCGCAGTATGGAATATTCCGGTATTTTGGTGGGGTATAAATACTCAGCGATTTTCAGTTTCAGTTTTGAGTTGGGAATTATTGGAGTGCGGTTTGTATTATTGTGGCGTTGTTATGTGTTATGTGTTGTGCGGGACGATTTTAATACAATTCTCTTTTATATTAGTAAACATTTTTATTGCGTGTGAACAGTTTTTAATTGATTTGTTGTACGAGACTGTCTTGTTAATTACAAACTGTTTAATTGTGATAATTAAAGCTGGTGATTAGTGACGTAATTGGCGTCTTGTACTTTGTTTTCCACTGTACCATACGACGATCAGTATACCGTCGTAACGATATTTTTAATCGATTCGATTTGGTACTCTGTCCTTCTTGTGTCTTCTTTTGTAAATCTCATTATCATGTCTCCTTTTGCGTGCTTCTATCATAACACGGTAATTCTCCTAATCCTCCTCAATTTCTTGTTGTTTTAAAATGTACAAACGCGTTTGTTTTTCACGTGATGTAAAACTATTTTTCAATGTAGACTATAGTCCAGCTTACCGCCGCAAGCTCAAACTCTCCAAACCCTCTTCCCTCTTCCAATGCCTTAGCCGCACTCAGTCCCTATATGCGATCATCGCATGCGACGAAACAGCGCCTGTTTGGCCGACCAGAGAGAATTACAGTAGGTACCCGTGTCTACAGTATAATCTCGTTTACTTGGCCATCGCTCATTCAGATTTTCTGTTTATCTGGACTAAAAATACAATACACCAATATACAGGTCGACTGGTAGCAACTCAGTCTTTTAGTTAATCCTATTTTTATGCTCCCGTACTCGAAGAATTCGCCCTCTATTTTAAACGAAGTGCATTTGTTATTACGGTAATTTCAATAATATACAATTTTTCAATTAATTAATTTCAAACATTACAAAAATCGCAATTACTCCACTATTTCTTTAGTGATGTAACAATTTCAGAGCACACAACCATACAATATTCACTAAAAATTCGAAACATTCGAATTTTGTTTACAATTTCTTTTAGTCTGACACCTAAACTGAAAATCCAATATTTCACAATTTATTATTCAGATTTTATCTCGTTTTTGGTCCCGGGGGTCTAAAAATTTTAAAATTTCTAAAACCTAACATTTAAATTTAAACCTAGCATTTAAATTTAAGATAAAATTTTCTTTAATTTGATACCGCCACATGAATTATTGTGATTTAATCATTTTGTCCAGCTTTTGACTACTGACGTCCAACAATTTTGGAATTTTTTTTTATTATCTCCTGATTCAGTCCTCGTAGACAGCCATCGGTCGTTGAAGATCTCAAACGTCGTGCCTGACTTTGTAGTCTAATTCAGCCGCTCCCATGGCGATCCACTCCGTCCTCCCAAGGACTGGCTGAAAATCGAACTCGCCACCGCAAACTTCCGAGTGAATACGAGAGACTGTGAGAGACTGCAAAACGCTCCTTATTAGAGACTGCGTAACTCTCGGCTCACCTGTGTTTTTATAGATGACGTAATTTTACAAGTTAATACATTCTAGAATTTAATAGAAAATCGACGACGTACTGGTGAACATCAACTTCCGGTTTCTAGACCTTTCGAAAACCACGCGTTTTCAACTGTACGTGTTTGTATAACTAATTATATTGTCAGCTGAATAAATGATATTAAAATTTGTTTAATACTAAAATAATTAATTATTAATACTTATTCCAAGTTGCACATTAATATGATGACTTATAGTGTGTCTGTTAATTGGCTTAATGTTAATTATCTTCACACAATTCGTTTACGCGCACATCACTATTCACTTTCACTCTACACTGTACTGCTATTTTGTATTGTTTATTATCGTATTAAACTACGTTAACGTTCAGTACTTATCCCAATAACAATATTGTCTTATAACGTTCATACCCCTTTGCACAGGACACCAATTAAGGTATAGATATGTCTGCATATATTCACACATAGTGTGAATATTTGTCTCATTGCAATATATATTTCAGTGACTACTCGAAATTACGTACACTTGTCACTTATATAAACTGTGCGCGCGCGCGCGCGCGCGGGATTGTGTAGGCCTATGTTCCTTTCCAATGTTATACGTTGGTAAAATAAGAGGTGCAGTCATTGTTTGGTGTAAGGAACTGCCGTTAGCAGGTGTTTGTGAACGAAGGGGGAGAAACAGCTGGTATTGGCAGGGTGTAGTATTGAATAACCATTCGGTTTAGTATTAACGAGCACGTAACGTTTCTGACGTCACTGACACGTGTGAAGTAAAAGCACAATTTAGTTCTTCGCGAGCTTGTACTATGTAGTGGCATACCACTTGTGGCGTCCAAACTTGCGGCGCCAAAGCGTCTTTAACAAACAATAATGAAAGTCTGGCGTATGAACCTATAGCGTTACCTGAGAGCGTACAGAGGATACGTTTGTAACGTCGACATGTTTAATTCTCGGGACACTGTGCTGCACAGGTTTTTTTTTTTAATTATTTAACTTCACTGCAACTAGTTAAAAACTATCTATTCTAATACATATGTTAACGGTGTGTAGGATAAGCTCCCACTGGAGCATTCTCCAGTACAGTTGCACTTTTTTCCTGTTCTGAGAATTACTCATTGCCGGATTAAGGCTATGGGGGCCCGAGGCTATTTAATAGCAGGGGCCCATGTATGAAATTTACCGTTTTGCACAATACTTTACTTTATTCACACGATCATTTAATAAATGCAATAAACAAAATATTGTTCTTAAACCGTATTTTTACTAACATATTTTTTTATTTTATACAGATTAAATAGATGCTGAAACTGTTTAATATTACTTTATTTTGCATATCTTTTAACAATAATCAACAGTGCAAATAACTTAGAGGATACAGAATAATTTAATTGAAATATTTCTTTCTGCTCTTCTTTTTGGCAAACTCTGCTATCAAATAATCCAAATCCAATGCTTTTCATAATTATGTTTCAATAATTAATCCTGCTAAATTAGTTAAGCGGCTATCAAGCATTGTTGATCAGTACATGTTCTTGATTCTTTTAAGAGTAGAAAATGATTTCTCAGTCTCGCAGTTTGCTATAGGAATAGTGAAAAACAATTGATACGCTATATAAATATCTGGAAACACTGTACATCAATTGTGTCACTGTTAACTATCCAATTTGAAAGAGACAGAGGATACAGTGTACTATCATTTTCAGCTTTATTTTTTCGACATGAAAAAAAAGCTTGTGGTTTGCAACTTCAACACTGGTATATTTCAATATTTCAACTTCAATATTTCGATTGCTCGGGAAATTGTATTTATTCGTTTGAAAATGATAATTTTTAAATGGTCGGGCATGGCGCCCCCCGACAAGCGAGGCCCGGGGCTTTAGTTCCCCTAGCCCGCCCCTTAATTCGGCACCGGAATTACTGTACATCTTTATTTCACTAGTTCAAATGGTTTGTCTCTGCAATCGCCGAACGAGTCCAGCATTATCATCAAGCAGTTGTAGTACTTCAATGTTTACGTGTTCGTTTACATTTATCCGCAGTCCGTTTAATCTTGTCAGCAACCGAAGGCTTTTTCAAGTGCCGATGGACGTTACCATTTCTTACGTACAATTGTGCACCAACAGTACTCCGAAGAACTTTATTTAGAATTGTTTCCATAGTAGATTTCTTAGTACAACCCCAAAGTTGTACACCATACACCATGTTTGTATAACAACAGCTTGTTATGCTCAGAGTGTCTTCTAAACAGCCACGACATTTTCTTCAATTTTAATCCAAGATCTTCCCGTTTCTTCTACTTAATTTTGGCATCCAGCACTCTGGGGTACGAGGGTACGAGGGTAATACAAATACTTCACTGAACTTGCGTATGGAAGTTTTTGCTGATCGATTACGATTAGTAAATAATCTGTTTTCCAGTTGGTGGAATTGATGTGAGTAGACTTGGTTTCGTTCAGTTTGATGCGCCATTTTTTTGACCATCTAGTAACGTAGGCCTACTATACTGCTGATTGTATATCGTCTGTTGCTGCTTCTATGCTAACACCAGTAGCTGGTAAAGCAGTTTGGCATCGTATGGATAACTCCGCGCAACTTAATAAATACTATTTAAATCCATAACACTTACACTAAAGATCGATACATACATGTAAATTATATGTTACGAAGGTCTATATAATTTTTGTTCGAGAATAATTATCGTATAAATAAATTACAACACGAAAGGACCAGGGAGGGGTCACGGAGACGGAAGAAGAGGAAGGACGCAGGGACAGTGATAAGAGGACGTTCATAGTAGTATAAGAAACCGCAAGAAATTTATAACAAAAGGGAAGTGTAAAATGAACTCATGAAAGTAACGCAAAAATAATCCCAGAACACTAAACCTGAATATACATATAACATAAGTTTGTACAATTTAAACTTGAGTAAATGAATGCTTCTTGAACGAGCGAAGCAAGTTCTCAGTTTTAAAGAATGTTTAGCATTTGTCTGTCTGTATATCTGCTATCTGTCTATTTGGACCACATCTCACAATAACTTTTCAATGCGTCAACCGGGTTCCGTAAAATTTGGTACCTGTGTCCATACTTTTATCCTGCAGAATGCTACTGTTTTTTACTTTCATTCCCCCAAAAATAGGGGAGCGGGGGGGGGGGGGCAAAAATGTGATGAGTAAAATTTTTAAAAATTGCAAAACTCCATGAGGGGTATTACATTAAAGGACTTTTAAACATAATACGAATTTAATGTTTATTTTTGAATATTTAAAAATTTCGGGAAGGTAGGGGTAAAAAAAATGGGTGAAAATTTTAATGAAATCGCTAAAACTCATATGGCGTATCAAGGGATTTTAACTAAAATCATCTGATTGTAGTTTTAATTTTTGAATATTTCAAAATTTTGGGACGGTAGGCCCAAAAAGACAGGAAAAAGTTTGATAAAATTGATTCTATTGAGGGGTATCAAACTGAAGACAGTTTTCAACCGGAATTCAAATGTAGTATACAGTATCGAAAATTTTAAAATGTTTAGCCCCTATAACTCAAAAATGGATTAAAAGTTTTGAAGAAATTGTGAAACCCCAATTTCCGTGTGTCAGACTAAAGGGAATTTTAACAAAAATTTGGTTGTCTGCAATTTTTAGTGTTCATTGTATGATTGTTGTATTGTTTCTTTATTAAACAAAAAATTTTTTTATTATTAGATTTTGGGAAATAATATCCAGATTTATCCAATAAATAAATGTACTTCTTACAAACTAGTGAGGAAATTCTAGGGAACATACTAGTACGTCTGCTGCTTTAAATATATTTTTCATATTTGTTTTATTAACCGTAAATGTGTACTTTATTCTGTATTATTATTATTATTATTATTATTATTATTATTATACGCACTACAGTTTCCGAAACATGAGAGCATGCAATTAAGCAAATCCACCACTTTTGAAGCGGGCAGTGTGTATTCACGATATATGAATTTTTTATGAACTTGTGTGTGTGTGTGTGCGCGCGCGCGCGCGCCTTCAAAGTTGTTGCATCTTTGAAAATTAATTGTTTAAATAGGGTTGTCATCTGGTTGATATTTCCCGTACAAATCTCCTCTTTTTTTTTTAACTTGAGAGAAAAACGTCCGGGGGGATTTTTGTCGAGTCTGGAATTTTATTAGTCCTGGTAACACTGATATTAACTATAGTATAGTAGCAAGATTCTGCATCAATGACGCATAGTAAGTCAGCTGACAAGTGTTTTAGGTTGTGAATTTTGTGTTTAAATAAAAATAACATTTGTTTCGTTTACTTTCTTGGTAACTAGAAAATGCCAGAGCGGATCCATGCCTTACAATATTACAAACAATGAATCCTTCATTCAAAGAAGAGGAAACTTGATTGGAAAGTTGAACTGGAGAAAGGTCTTAACATTGGGCAACGAAATTCTGTGTGTGTGTGTGTGTTTTTCATCCCTTACAAAAACAAATCTAAATGTACACCGTCATTTGTTTCATTTATTTTTTCTGATTACCATTTAGTATTTTATTTTTTATTATTTCCTATTTAATTAATATAATTCTAGCATTTAATAAGAATAGCTTATTGTATATGTAGCACTATATCTTGTTCGGTATTGAAACTGTCCTGTTTTAATAACAACTGTTTTTTTTTTAAAGCAGAAAGTTATTTTAAAAAGCACTTTTACTTTTTCAACAACATAGTAATTTTGATACTTTTCCACTATCCATAAACACGCAACATTTTCTACGATTTGAATATGCGATAGTATCGATATACTTCGATGTGAAGAAGAAGAAGAAGAAGAAGAAGAATTGTACGCATTATAAATTATTCTGTTTCCTAATGTAAAGTTCAAATATGTAATACTTTCATTTGTGTGGTTAGGTATTAACGTTTTTTTTTTAGTTTTCATTCTACTTTTAAAGAAATGAAAGCCATAGTTAGGAAAAATGTAACGTTTAATGTGTATACATGCAATGCTCAGAACAGAGTAATATTTAAATTAAGAACATAACGTTTTTTAACAAAACAAGAAGAGAAAATGTAAAGCGCAAAATACAATTATTTCTGAATAATAAAATTAAAACAAAGGAAAAACAACATATTAACAAATGAAACCAAAATTCGCTATTTGTTAGGCGGCCAATTTTTTTTTTATGTTATATATGTTTATGTCTCGAAAACTGTACTGGAACCGATTTTTGCGCGAAACACAAAAAAAAAACGACAGACGTGTATAGCATCATCACACCTTACTTCGAGTTGGCATTTACGTGGCTCTTCACAAAAAAGTGAGTACTGTTTTAAAAGCATATTGATTTCTACGTGTACTTTTAGTTTGGATGTTAACCTAACAACGTCAACTTTTGGCGCCACAGCCACACATGAGACCTACGTTATGGCTGGAAATATTTTTCGTAAAAAAAAAAATGACAATGTGAAACGAGTGCAATCGTCAGCAAGTTACTTAAAAAAAATTGTAATCGTATTGACTAAATACCGATTCCAATAATCACATAATCGAAATAACAAAAATGAGAAAAGATACAGTTATTGGGAAAGTACAGTGATTTTATTACGAGTGACATGCTAAAGACAATCAGATGGCACGTCAGATGACAATCAAATTTTATCTGTTACTTTAAATATTGGCCTATACCAAAAATGAGAAAAGATACAGTTATTGGGAAAGTATAGTGATTTTATTACAAGTGACATGCTAAATACAATCAGATGGCACGTCAGATGACAATCAAAGTTTTATCTGTTACTTTAAATATTGGCCTACAGGTTTCATACCGGAATTTTCTTGTATTGACTCCTGTATTGTGTATGGTGTAAGCCTGTGTGAGTGTGTGTGTGTGTGTGTGCGCGTGCGTGCGTGCGTGCGTGTATAATCTATAGCAATTTGACTGATACATTTAAATTACTATTGATCACAGTACAGTATCCTTACAATACTTTGTCGGAGGTCAGACCGACCGGTAACTGTATTTTAGGCAAATAAAAACGTCAAAAACATCGGAGCGACTGCTGCGCCAAGCCTCCGCCAGAGCGCGCCTTAGCTGGTTTGTTGTTGTCCTGCTGCCAACCAACCAGTTCGCTGTGTCGCGGCGCGGTCTGCGGTCGGCTTTTTGTCAGGTGTTGGTCCCAAGTCTACTCCAGTGATACGTGTGTACTATGCGATGTTTTTATTTACATAATATTCATTAATAATCGTTTTAAGTGTATCAGTTGTTAATGTTTAATGTGTGTCTTGTACATCAGGAACGGTGCATGAAGTTTCTTACGGGTAAGTAAAAATGAAAATCATAATTTTTTTAGTAGAATGCAGTTAATAATTATCTACACAGCAGTGTATTTAGACAAAATATATAACTAAGTATTATACACTATTGTTACATAACAAAACTAGTTTTATTCCGTCAATAATTATATAATTTGTTGCAGCTGTAGGCCTACTTAATGGGATACAATTTTATTCAACCGTGTCTCAATGTGAACTTTGAAGGAGTTTACTTTTACCTGAATAAATAAATATAAGCTTACAATACTAGCTGTATGCACACATACACATTTACTACATGCATAGGGCATGGAAATATGCAGATCTACGAGTCCAAATAGTTCCCGTTTCGTTCTCAAATGTAGGCAAATATTTTCTACCTACAAGATGAAGTTTTGGCGATATTTTAAACTTTATTTAAAATTTTTTAGATATATTTTGCATTTATTTTTCAGCAGAGTTTAACACCTCGACTAACTATTTGTTACGTAATAATCTATAACTTTCGACTTGTATTATTTGCGCGCTAATTTTCGTTTCTTGTGTGTGTGTGTGTGCGTGTGCGTGTTCACGCGCCCGCGATTGTAATATTTTAATTTTTTTCAGCTACATATTCAAAATCCAAATATCAACCAATTGTTCATATGAACTTAATGGATTAATATAAAAAGGATTGTATTCGTTGCTTATTATGTTTACAACAAATTGTTATTACAGTATAATTGTAAATATTACGTTATTATTATTATTATTATTATTAAAATTATTATTATTATTATTATTATTGCTATTAATATTAATAAATTACATTTAATTCAATGTCGCCGGTCAAATTTTGTTTGTGTAATTCCGATTAATTCGATTACACAATTGTGACAGAATGTGTACCTAAGTATGTGTAAAAGTGGTTGTTTTTGGTAATCTTCATTTCATACAGTTCTACATAAAATAATAAATTAAAATAATTCCCTGGTGCAGATTATATAAAATAAAAAAAGACAGTATACGATTTATAAAGGGGCATTTAATTAACTGTGAACGGCTAAATTATTTCTGTTTCTGTGAAGCATTAAATACTAAATAGTGAATAATAACTATGTTTTAACAATAATAGTTGTAGTAACATTGTAATAATAATTATAATCATAATTATTGTAATAATAATTATTTTTATAATTTGTAGTTCTTTTCGTTATTTTTATTAATATCGTTACCACACATTTTGAAACATTGTTATGTATCTCTCAAAGTTGTTAACAAGTAACATTGGATAATTTCACTAATTTATATTTACCGTATATGAAACTCGTTTTTATTAGTACATAAATTTTGATTTTAAAGACATGTTTTATTGCATTTCGGCAACAGCAGTGACAGTAATGCATTTCTAACATTTTCGTCCACAAATATTTGTGAAATATTCGAAATTAACTCCCAGGTTTAAAAAATAATCAGAATTAATTTTCAGATAATTACCTATTATAAAACCTATTTACTGTGGTGAAAATAAACTTTATTTAAAATAATCGTTGAGGGGGGGAGGTACAATTTTTGCCACACAATAGTATAACCGATCTCTTAGAAACAGAACCCACAGTCAACATTATATTACATTTTATGGGCCAAATAATCGAGTGCAAAGGTTCACAAAACTTTTCATTCACTGATACTCACAGGTCCTTCAGCACAATCGAAGATAACCGTGTATTAGGCCTACAATTTAGCATAGCCTATGCATTAAGATATCTTTCTGACACTGTGTTATTAGATGTATTTTCTTTATTGCAAGTGGCACAGGAACTAAACAATAATTTCGTATTGTTTAGATAGGCACGAAAAATGTTTGGTAATAAATCCTTAAATTCGTAGTGACCGTCAATCAATTAATTTTTCCGGTGAAGGGTTTGTGAGGATCGGTCACAAAAATATAACAAATTTTAACTAATTTTTGTCGACGTTTCGACGATGCTTATTGTCGTCATCATGACAATTGTTGCTGACGCCAAACACACAACAGTTTTCGAAACGTCGAGGATCGGTTTGTGAGGATCGGTCAAAAAAAATATAACACAAATTTTAACCTATTTGTGTCGACGTTTCGACAGTGTTTATTGTTGTCATCAGTCCGTCATCACAAATAAGTTAAAATTTGGTAATAAACTTTGATCTCCAATTAGTTATTATTTTATCTAAACGCTTCCTTAAAAGACAAACGATAAAATAATAAGGACCATAAAAGATAATAGTAATGACGGATATTTAATGTTATATAGGCTAAACACACACACATACACACAAACAAACAAACAAATTCAAATTTATATTTATATTGACTCGTACATCAATAATTAACAATAATAAAACAGTAGTAATACCAATATATTAATAATAACACGTTGATGTATCAAAGAGTAAAATTGAGAGAATCGCCATTATCATTAGAACATGCGTTTTTTTTAAACCAAATATTTACAAATACAATTTAGCCACACACTGTTTAAACAATAAACGTAAATTTCCAGACATTCAAAATGTCAAATTAATTAAAAACGTACAAAAAGGTAACAAAATGAATACCTGGAAAGATCTGAATATTTACAAACACAGTAATAATAATCTACCGATTAAAAACAAAGTCAAAAAAAAATAAGACCATTTATTAAAAATCGTACGTTTATTAGAATAATGAAATAAAACATTAAATATACAATAAATAGTTGACTACATAAACATTAAAACAAATCGAAAATAGAATCGAAGTAAAATCGATTATCCGTTAACTATATTGTAAGCGAAGTATTATGAATACAATGTAAATTGTATTCATTTACAATTCAAACAAACCTATGTAGATAGAGAACAACTTCTGTAAAACTTGCGTCAGGTGAAAATAAACCTACTTACAGTGTACTTATCTGAAGATATTACTTTAGAACATATTAACAGTGATATTGTTTATTTAATATGAAGAAACAATCAATTACGGTTTTTATTTGTCAGCGACAAAATAATTGTGTTTGTAAATAATCTTTCATGTTTTAAACTTGCTTGAATATTACGTCCCATAATTAGGTGCTGATTGTTTTGGTCGCGGCGACGACCCTCACAGTCCTGTTCGTATTTCAATATTACGCCTACTGCTGTTAGTTGGTTATCTACACTAATGTAATATTGTGTGAGCAAATAAGTTGTGTGGGAGAACTTTATCGACAAGCGCGTATGGAGTTCACACACGAACGGACACAAGTTATTCGATATACGAGGGTAACAAAAGGCTTTTAAATAGGCAGTAAATAATAAAGTAAATTTCATACGTACACACCAGAAACTCATATTTTATGACGGTAGTAGTTACTGTAAAAATTACTGTGAGCACGTTACCGCAAATAATACAATATTAAAATTTAATTATAAAATCTATTTAATAGATTGATACAAAAATTATTTTCCCGTTTTGTTAGTTTTATTAGCAGCCATCTTAACACCAACTTTGTAACTACTTATTGCCACACTGCTAAATACTTCGTTCTTGACGAGGCCTTTCGGTGTTCTACCATCTTCAGGTGTTAAACGACTTTCCATAAAGGTGCTTAATTTCCATTTTCAACCACAATCTTTCACTTAGTTTCTTTACCTTCTTCTCTACTTCTCCGCTGTTTTTTATATTAATTTCGGCGTATTTAGGTGTTATACTTTTGTGTATGCACTGTTTATTAAACCATATTTTACTAAGCGTTTTCCTTTATTTAACTTTAATTTTTAAACACTTAAACACTAACCTTACCTTATTCGTCTTCTTTCTATCTTCCACCTGCAACTCGCTTACATTTCCAGTTTTGTTAGTTTTATTAGCAGCCATTTTAACAACAACTTTGTCACTACTTATTGCCATACTGCTAAATACTTCGTTCTTAAACGACCTGAAGATGGTGGAGTCACCCCGAAAGGCCTCGTCAAGAACGAAGTATTTAGCAGTATGGCAATAAGTAGTGGCAAAGTTAGTGAAAAATTATTTTACCAAATGTATTTCTTGATATTTATATTCATAATTATTCACATTATTCTTGTTATTTATAAATTAGTAAGTGACCTTAGATCCATCGTGTGACTTCGTTTTTTATTTAAAATGACGCATTTCGGAACATATGTTTCATCATAAGATTAATTCACTCAGTTGAGATCGTTAAATGTTAAAATCGCATTACTTTGTACTTACACCCTTTGAAGGCGGTATCTGGTCAGGCTTCAAAGGGTGCGCACCCATACTGATGCGAAACGCGTCATTTGAAATAAAAAACGAAGTCACACGACGGATCTAAGTTAATTTATTAATTTGTAAATAACGAAGTGACTTGGTTACCAATAACAATATGTATGTCAAATATTTTTGTTATTTAAATTCATAATAAATAATATTTATAAGAATTTTTATTATTTTTGCAATGTTTTGATAGTTTTAAATTACTGTCATATTAAATAATGTAATATTTCTGAAGATGACACCAATTAAAGCTATCGAAACATTCTAAAAATAATAAAACATATATTGTTGTTTTTTAAAAAAATAATATATATATATATATGTATAATATTAATTTTAGTTAAGATTTATTTTTCCTAGTATCTGTAACAAATTTTGACATTTAATTAACGTTTATATCTTATAATGTAAATTTCAAAAAATTAGTAGTAATGACTCCTTTTAACTGCCTAAGCAATCTACGCCTAAGCAAGCTGCCCAATATGAGCCATTCGATAGAGAAGGAAGGCAGTGTGACTATTTCTACGCTTCAGCTGCCCATCATTACCCCAAGAATGTTTTCCTAGATACTCACTTCCACACACTCAGTCGATATAGGGGCTGGAAAACGCACCTAGATTTTGTGGTGGTTGGCAATAGACCGCTAGATTCAGAATGAGTTGCCACAACTTCTACTTCTTCTTCTATGGCGTCACAGTTCGGAGTCGAACCTTAGCCTCCATAATCATCCGCCTTCATTTTATGTCGTTTACTTACCCTGGCATCTTCTAAATACGATTTCCTAGATACCTTCTCTCTTCGTCCTAATATCTTGTCTCCAAGCAGTCTTTTCTATTAGAAAATATAAAACAAATTTTAAATTATTAAATTTTAATTACATTTCTTTTAGTTTACGTGTTTTTAAAAAGGAAAACAAACAAAAGTTAAAATTGATCATCATA
The DNA here is from genome assembly GCA_034769895.1 of Magicicada septendecula. Taxonomy (NCBI): domain Eukaryota; kingdom Metazoa; phylum Arthropoda; class Insecta; order Hemiptera; family Cicadidae; genus Magicicada; species Magicicada septendecula. The sequence continues at coordinate 447,899,225 of CM068372.1, read as the reverse complement.
TATCGTCATATAAGCGATAACATATTCCTTATATTAAAGGCTTTATACGTTTTTTCGGCCGCAATTTTGACTTCACTTTGGTTTTCAGGCGTTAGACCGTGTACAACGTCCAACAATGGAAACGACATATAACCATGAAAGCAGACAAAAGCAAGATCAGTTTTAGCGTTGTTATATATTCTTTCTAGGATGAAATAATTAGCACTTGTACGGAGGAATCTAAGAAATTTAATTATCAACTAGAAAATAATTATTATTACTTCGTCTTCTGATTAGTTCCTATCCGTTTCGTATGTTGGATGTCATACAGGCTATTTTAACTTTCTGCACTGCTGTACAGAATAAGTCAGTTGTATTCATGCCAAACCAGGTCCTTAAATTTCTCAACCATGATATTCTCGGTCGCCCAACTCCTCAAGTACTTTTCCCTATAGTATGGACTCAGTCAGTAAAATCTCTGTTCATTTCTCATGAAATGTCCCAGATAATGAAGCTTTCTTATCTTCAATGTGTTAATAACTTCCCTATCTTTCTTCATCTTTCTAAGAACTTCAACATTAATTATATGTGCTGTCCATGAAAGTATTGTTACTTAATTATTATTAAGACTTTGTTCGTTAAAACCGTTAAGTAAGAAATAACTGTGTTAAAGAGATTGCTGAAAGTGGGAATTAACTTAACGTCGGGTAATCGACGTAACCGCCACTAATTAACGCATTCTTCTCTCGTAATTTGTGTGTAATATAAACCGCAGGCCTAATAATAATTTATAATATTATGTTAATATAATAATTTTATATTAATGTATACTGTATAGCTTATACTTATTTTATAAAGTACGTTAATTTTATATTATATAATATTAGTACTATTTTACGTTGTCTTTACTACTTCGTACTATAGGTACTATGTTTTGTATTACTTGGTACATGTTTCGCCCATCAATTCTTTTCCCGTCGTCAGCCATCTTAGATTTTATTACATTGGTGTTATTGGGTATGATGTGGTGCATAGTTTTGTTTTTTTGAGCATTTCCAATGTTAAGTGTTTTTAAATTTGTGTCGTCTTTTGTGTTGATTTGTATTAGTTCTGGTATTAACTTGTCTTGTGTTTCATGACTATATATTTGTGGAAATCTTATATTATATACAATAAAATTTTTATAATTATGTATATATTTATATATGTATATTGGATATATATATATATATATATCCATCATTTTCTATATACGTAACTCGAAATTTCTTGCAGTAATTATATAATTTATGATGTTATTCAATTTGTTTCTTCTGCAAGTAGTGTAATTTCGTATTTTCAAAAAAAAAAGAAAATACGAAATTACACTACTTGCAGAAGAAACAAATTGAATAACATCACAAAAAATATATATGTATGTAAAACTACATTTTTATTTATTAGGTAACTTTTCAATATTTCTTGATGTTTTTTTATACAGGAAATAGGTTTTTAATTAATCAGTACTTCTGCAAGTATATTTTATTAATAATTGGTATAATCATAATAAATAAATAATAATATAATACGATAATATAATTTAATAAAATACACTTGCAGAACTATTTATTATTTAAAAAACTTAGTTATAAGCATATTTATGGGAATTTGGTAAGTTTATATTATATGTAATTTCATTTTGTGTGTGTGTGCGTGCGCACGCGCGTCTGTGTAAAATTTTTTCATGCTGTCGTTATCATCTATTCATTATTCTTGATGTATATTATTGCACAAATAAAAAAGAAGAAAACACACTTTAATGAACTTATAAGGTCTAACTTAGTGTTTGACATAATCAGAGGGGAATCGGAGGCTGGCAGTGTCCCCAGCCTAAGTAGCGCTTTTCTCTTGCATAAACAGAATTCTTGTTCTTAACTGCTTTTGCGCTTTTGAAAGGTTTCTGTTCCGTTTTGTCCTCTCTTGCAACGTTATGTCCAAAAGTAGACTAGACACGAACGCGCGTATGCGCTCGCCTCTGTGTGTGTGTGTGCGCGCGCGCGCGTGCGTGCGTGTTTGTATTCCTACACTACAGTGAATAATATATGCTACCAAACAAGAGGAGCATCAGTCTTAGGGTTACGAATCTTAATAACTAATAATACAATTATATTAAATTGAATATTATTATTACATTTAATAATTCTAAATTTAATATAATTACTTGCATTAAAACAATATTTTATTCTAAATTGTAATAATACAATTATCGCATTAAAATACTGTATCAATCTTCATGTTGTAAAATTACAAAATAATCAGTATTTGTACGGAATACTCTATGGAGCAGAGCTACTAAAACAGATATAACAACTACGAATAACAAATACCAAAAAATAATCTTAAATTGTTTAAATTAATAACGCAAGTTATTAATAACTGCTAGACTAAAATATCTACGTCTAACTGATAGAACCACATTTAAATCTCCGCGTAGAATTCTCGGGAGGTTGTCACTATGTTAAATAGGCTCCTACGAGTTTGAATCACATCTACTAATTAACATACCATTAATTAATATGATTATTACGTTTGAGAACTAACTTGCGTGTTTAAAAAAAAACAATATTATGTGTTTAGATAGTAGTTTTTATTTGAGTTTTTTAATAGGGTGTACAATTTTTGAATGTTTCTGATGAAACCACTAGTCATTATTTACAAAACTTAAAAACAATACTACACAGAAGTAACTCAACTCTTTTATTTTGTTATCGAGTTAGAATCTTTTTGATTGAGTTGAGATGTTTATATTAGTTGGCGGCGCATTGAAGACTATAAAGACAACTTGTTTTAATTGGTCAATGTACAAAAAGTTAATTAACCATTTCATTCTCCAAAGTATAACATCTCATGTAGTAATGAAAATAATAATTGTTATCGTAATAAATCTTGTTGTAATCATGAACTGTATTACGTGTGCTTATTTATACGTGCATTTGACGAATATGTTACTACTAATTTCTCAAAAGAAAACTGTTAGATTATTCTGATACAAGAGAAAAAATGTTGTCCCTAATGTTTTAAAGCTTATTTTCTACTTCTCGAACAATATGTCGAACGTTATAGAGAACGATTATAAATATAACAACAAATTCAAAACCTAGATGAAAAGTCCTCGTTATATGACATTATGTTAAGTGCAATAATAATTTTTTTTTTAGAGGGGGAAAATGTTTTATGCACAGTCAGAGGAGGCCGTGCTTCCTCTGGTGTGTGGGACTCTCACCCACTAAAAAACCCACCTCTAATTCAGGCATTCACATCCATCCTGGAACCACATAGCGTATTACATAATAATAATAATAATAATACAGTGCATCATGTTAATTATTTAATGTATACGTATTGAGAATGTTTGAGAAGTTAAATATAACAATTTAATGTTTGTTTCATTAATGTGATTAAGTGGTTCCGTCTATAGCAGTGATTAATGTGTATAGACGTTTAAATGTATTTTCATTAATTGAGTTGTGTCCTTGTAGATTCATTCAGATTGGCTACACAATTTAGATAAAACAAAGGCCACAAGATTCGTCTTTTTTAAAGATTTCCCAAGCATAAATTAATTTTTTTTTTTAAATAAATTAAAAAGTAAGGACCAGGAATAATTAACTTCAAATTTGGCGCTCCGTATGTAAAAAAAAAAACTACAAGAAACGCCTTTAGTTTGTTATTTTTAAAAATAATATAATTTATACACAACTGTTTTTTAAGCATAAAAAAAACGATATTATATTTTAAGTGAATAAAGTACTTTCTAACATACAGAGATTGAAATTAATATCGCCATATACAAAAATAATATATGTTATTTTATTTCACCATAACATAATTTTTACGCAAAAAGGAGGTGTCACTGTTTTTAAATTTCTTTTATAATTTAAATAAGTGGAAAGTTGTGTGCATGTATTAGGCTACTAACGAACTAAGTACGAGAAATGATTTAAAAACTATTTTGCTCGATCTGCCAGCATGTGGGTAGATTTTCATTTATCATAAATAAAATTAGTTTTATTTTTTATGTTATACTTGTCATAGTATTTAAACTTTTTAAGTATGCTCATATTTTTAAAATACTATTCTTTGTTTAAAGCACACTTATTTGTTGTGGCAGTGACTGAATTTTGGATAGCCATGTGGGGAAAAGAGTTTGATTCACCTGGAAAAACTGCTTTTTCGTTTTATCTATTTCGGTTCATCTGTTTCGTTACACGTCAGATCAGTTTATTGGTCTAGTAGCTCGAGTTGTACGGGAGTGAGCCGGGCACCATAGTGCCGTATATGAAGTTCTCACTTCAAAAACACAATCCTACTAGCTTGAGGAGATGGGTACGAAAATAAAGGTAAAATACACGGCCAGTGACAGTCGAAAAACGAAAACGTATCATGTCATAACTTATTCATTAAAATCGGTACAGCCGTACATTCTGAGAGCGCAGAAAGAAACAGAATTGCCGGTAAAACATCATCCTTCTTTGCGTAAGCATAACAGACAAAACTACTGGGCTTTTTAGTTTAACGCCTTTTTACATATTTCTGTACCGTATAGTTTTTTACTTTCATGTTCCATAAGGAAATGGAAGTATGGTGATGGCGAAAAAAAATCGTGTTCGAGATAATAGCTGATTCTGATTGTACTACCCTCAAAACATAGAAAAAAGTCATTTTCCGAAAAGTTTCTGTGTGTCTATGTGTAGAATTTTTTTCTATGGCGAACGATAACTGCCGCAAATTCAAACAAAATCAAATAATTTTTTGCAAATGCGCTTGAGTTGTAGAGGACTCAAGGCCTATTGATTTTGGTGAAGACGATTAAGGGGAAAGGGTAGTTTACCTGCAAAAGTTTATGTTTTGACAAGAGTAATTTTTTCTATGACGAACGATAACTGCCGCAAATTCGAACAGAAGCAAATAATTTTTTTCATATGTGCCTGAATTGTAGGGTACTCAAGGTCTGTTGATTTTGGTGAAGATCGGTTACGAGGAAGGAGTAGTTTACCAGCAACGTTTTATGTTTTAACAAGAGTAAAGTACTTAATTTTGATAAATAAAGTATCCTTAAAAGAAGGTCATAATAATCCACTGTGGAAAGGTAGAAGAAGTATTCATAAATAAAAAGGGTAGTTGAAGGGGAAGGGGGCAATTTTCTATAAATGAAAACGATAGTTCAAGGGGGAGGGGATAATTTTTTATATGTGTACTACGTTATCTGCAACAAAGAAGTAGTTTGTTGTTAAACATTCCTACCCGGGCTGTTTGCCCGTGGTCCAATTTTTTCTGCAAAACCAGACGTTTCGGCAGTGCCACCGACGGCCACCATCAATGAAAATCGAGTGCGCTAACATGAGGTGACAACAGTACTGTGGTTAAGGCTGAAGAAGAAGTAGTTTCTATGGAAATATTTCATTTTGAAAATGATTTTAAATATAAATCTTGAAACATGGAAGTCATGTATGGTTCTCCATACCGATATTTAAATTTATTTTGGTACACGGAATTTGTAAACGTACTCGAATAATAATTGACGCAACTGGCATAACAATATTCACTGATATAATTGAAACCATATTATATGAGCATCCAAACTACGACAACATACGTATAACAGTTAATCCACTTCACTGCAGACTGTAGGCCAGATGTCCTGTTCCCGCAGCTGTCTGTGACGTGTAACTTCAGCGCCGCGGTTGCTCCTTTGCTCCTTTAACGATTTGAGTTCTATTAGTTAAAATTGTATTAGAGTGCTCTTTTAAATTTCACGTTCTGCTGAAATCTCATTCCCTGTTATGTTCTCTTATAATATCAAATACGTTTTGGTGCGTGTTTATATAATTGAACGAGCGAATCGATATCTCAGTGTCAACTCGACAGTTGAAATGTGATAGACACCTGCTCTGACGTGTATAGGCACTGTCTCAATAGCCATTGTTGTAATTCTATTGTTTCAGCATTCACTCTACTCAGGAAGGCCGAAAAGATTAATTCTGAGTAACTCACTGTGAGGAAGCCTGGAAATTAGTTGCAAATGTAAGCTTAAACAGTCAGTGTTATGTGATATTCATGACCGACAGAAGAGAGAGCCGCGCCGCGAGTTGAACGACACTAGAAGTCGTCCTTAGTTTAGTAGTGATCAAAAAATCAATAAACGATGAATTAAAATTAAATATTATTTTAGACTTTATTACGTATAGAAATATTATTTAGAATTATTAGGAAATATTACTAACACTGAATGTTTTAGTGGATGGTTAGTGAGGATCGGTCAATAATACAAATTTTAGCTATTTTGCGTCGACGTTTCGACAATATTTATTGTCATCTTCAGGACCTGTGTATGAAATACAATAGAAATATCAAACATAACGAAACAATTAAATATACGGGTGAACGTATTGGTGATGTGAGTGTGTGCGTGCGTATGTATGTATCGTTTTATATGTGAAGACTTATGATAGTTTGTTTACATCTTCAATTATCTTTAAGAAAACGAGCAAATTATAGTAGGAGAGAACTTAATTTATACAGTATTACAATTTAAATTACTAAATGTAATGTTATTTTAATTAATTAAACAAACAGTAATCAACAATTGGATATTAGATTGGTACATAAATTGTTTATACCTACAGCAGTCAACATATAGCAAAGTAATATATTACCTATAACTAAAACAGATTAGGGGATGTTCACTACGTAATTATTAAAAGTTATTTTTACCATGTTTCACTCCCTACTGGTGTTAACAAACAATCATAATTTAGAAACATACAATTTACACAATACTGTAAAACATTACGACTTAAATTAGATAGTTGACAAAGGTTACAAACAAAAGTTTCTGGTAAATTTTACTAACAGGTAAACTTGGATAATAATTGTAATCATATTATAAAATATAGTCAAGAGTACTATAGAATAATGTAATTTATGTATGTGTCCACAATCACCCTTCTCTCTCACCCATTCTCCCCCTGCCAGTCCTTCTCACAGCCTCTCGATCTAACCTGAAATCGATCTACCATTCACTATCACCCCACTCTCTCTCTCTCTCTCTCTCTTCTAAATAACACTCACTGTCACCTTTCTTCCCTCTCTCACTCTTCCACCCTTCGCTCTCTCTCTCTCTCTCTCTCTCTCTCTCTCTCTCTCTCTCTCTCTCTCTCTCTCTCTCTCTTTCTCTCTCTCTCTCTCTCTCTCTCTCTCTCTCCCCCTCTCACTTGTCATTGTCCACGATTGGCACTCTAAAATACTCACCATTTTTATTACACTATCATCCTCATATAAAATAGAGAATTATGCACACGATAACAGAAATGATTTACCAACTTGTATTAAAGGGTTACAGACTTTATAACACAACATTATAGATAACAGATCTATTATATGAAAATGGTTATTACTTAATATTTACATTTTGTACAATGTTATTTAGCTGGAACTTGGTCTGTATAGACCACTAAAAATTTAAGGATTTAATTACTAACACTAGTACGCTCTTCCTACGCTGAAAAACTTTCCCTATTTTCAACGAAGTATATTTATTATTGAATAAATTTTGACATTAGATAATTTTTCAATTATCAGAAAATTTACGATCTATTTTCGGTTACGCTGCTACAGTTTGTTTAGTAAAGTAACAATTGTCTCTGTCTCTTCGGTGTATGCCTCACGATAATCTTCGACAACCGTTTTTCACAGAACGTGGTATGCGTCTCCATAACTTTACCCCCACAGAGTTGTATTGTTTATATAGACTAATCCAGCCAAAAATATGAGAAGGGGGGATGTGCGGAGTCAACTTTTTTGAGAAGGTCAGAGTAACACCGCATATGCTATCAAACTAAAGAGAATTTTAACCACAGTCTGAAAATAGTGTTCTGATTAAAAATTTCAAGTTGTTGGGGCTCGAAAAGTGTACCAAATTTTGTAAATTTTGAAAAAATCGTGAAAATTTATGCCGGTTATCAAATTAAACAGTATTATAATCAACATCTGAATATAGTGTTCAGTTTTATAAATTTCAAAATTTTAAGGGACTAAACTTTACGTTTTCAAATGTGAAAATCCATGCTGGATATCAAACTAGATGGAATTTTAACCTAACTCCGCAAGTAGTGTTTACAAAGGAAATTTATTTAACTTTAGGAACACCACGGGTCAGAAACGAAACTCAGAGTACTGGAATAATTGTAAACGTCTATGTCGGGAACCAAATTAGGGGAACTTCATTCAGAAACCAACTCGGTGTCTTTAATAGAGTGACAAAATTAATATTTGTCATCAATCGTCGCAAATTTTGGACCGCTTTCAAAAAGTTGTAAGCTATATTTGCAAAAAAAACTTTTCATGTTGTTATCACTTTCATATATGCTACTTATGAAAAGTATTCTATGCAGGCCTACACGTGTCTATGGAAGTATACACATAACTTAGTATAAATTTAACTAAGGCATCCAAGAAAACCAGTGTTACGAAACTTGAAAAAAGTAGTAGTTACTGTTTTCGTAAATTATCTTTTAGGGTTTAAGATACAGTAAAACCTCATTAACCGTGATAATGACATTCTTATGGTCTCTCTCGGTTAACATACATACAAACTTTACTCGCAGATTTAAAAAATTAAATTTATTAAAAAATATTTATTAAATATTTTTCAAAAAAACAAGAGTATTTTTATAATACAAATACAAACTGAGTAAAGTATTAGCACCCTTAGTAAAGTATGAGTGCCTGTGTTAAATTTCGTTTTGCGTATTACGAAAACTAATTTCAAAATTTTTTCTTTACTTATTTAAAAAGTCTGTGACTCTTATTATATAATATATTTATAATATAGCATTATACATTACAATTCCGATGATGACAGTAAATTAAATTAAAACTGTCGAAAAATTGTTTCTTAATCTATCACAATAATTATTTATTATTGTTCTGGGTGTAAGGCCGTGGTCTTCCAAAAGCTCCATGCTGACTGACGATATTAGCGCAATCAGGCGTTTCGGGTTCAGCACTGGAGGATGACAACAAAAGCTGACAAGTGCGAGTGACTAACATGTACGAGCCTTTGCCACAGTACTGTGGTTGACTGACGCACGTCTTGTCAGCTTTTTTGAAGACCTTTCATTGAAGATCTCTTCTAGAAGTGAGGCCGAAACGTCTGATTACGCTTATAACATCAATCAGCCCGAAGATTTTGGAAGACCGCTGCCTTACATCCCGGATAATAATTTAAATAACCAATAAAAATATGTATTTGTTTTAAAAAAATATAAAGTATTATTTCTTATTAATATAAGTAACAAGAATAATGTGAGAAAATATGTTAAGTGAGAATGTTAGTTATAAATTGTATAGTTAAATAGGTACAATGGTTAACTATAATTTTGTGAATAGTTATAATTATAATTATAACTATTAGTAATCGTAATTAGTTATAATTATACTTATGTATTTTTTGTGAAACAATTTTACTATCTCATTTTCTCACCAATATGGGAACATACGTGCTAATATGAAGTACCAAGGCACGTAACAACAAGAAATCTTTTAATTAACTTTCACATATTTCAACTGGTGTCTCGCATGAAACATCAGGTTAGTGCTCATTTAGCAGTATTGCCAAAACAATGAATTATTATACTATATAACAAAAACGTGTCATCAGTCACCATTAACACCTGACTGTCGACAACTGAGACACAATGTCTTTCCACTCCAGTGATTTCCCTGCAGGGTAAATCTTGTACAATCCACCACAGCACCTTAGTACTTAACTAGGTCATCCCGCCATATGTCAAAGATTTATTTATTTGTTCCCATTCGTCCATTCGTCTTTTTATTTGCCTTAGCCTGGAATCTTTGTGATAATGTATCACCATCTCGCTGAGCAGAAAGTTTTCATTTGCTTAATTCTGAACATCTAATTTAGCTGGTCTGTGTACCTCTCCGTCTAATAGGGGTTTTTATACCTGATTGTTATTCTCAGCGCAGTTGTTTCCATGCTATTCTGAGCGGTCTCGAGTTTTTGTTTCTTTCCTGTGTTTACTGTTCATTTTACGCATCGATATTTTATTTAAGGCGTTCACTGTACATTTTACTAATCGATGCGTCGTTTCTGGCGTTTACTGCACATGTTACGAATCGATACGTCGTTTCCATTTTACGGATCGATACGTCGATGTCCATTTTACGGATCGATACGTCGATGTCCATTTTACGAATCGATACGTAGATGCCTATTTTACGGATGTATAAGTCGTTGTCCATTTTACAGATCGACACGTCGTTTCAGACGTTTACTGTAAGTTTTACGAATCGGTAAGTCGTTGTCTTTTTTACGGATCGATACGTCATTGTCCATTTTACAGATCGATAACTCGTTTCAGGCGTTTCCTGTCAATTTTACGGATGGATACGTCATTTCAGAGAACAGGGAATTTCCCTAATTACAAATTGTTTAATAGATTATAACAGTTTGCTGTTTCGACCCATTAAAGCAGCGTCTTTGTCTTGAGACACTGTGATCTTACACAACTGATCCTACCGTTTCTTCTTTTTGTTAATACTACACCTAAGTTACATTTATTCACAGTTGCAGACTTTTAGCATCAATTTTCACCTTCCTGACTAGTTCAGCGTAGGCCCAATTAAACATTTTACTTTATTTTTACATATTGAATTAGATCAACATATACGAGGGCTATTCAGAAAGTAAGTTCTGATAGGGTATTAAATGAAACTAAGAATATATTTACAAAACACCTTTATTGCTATTTGAAGTCCAGAAACTTTATTGCTATGTTTCTGTATAGTTTCGCCAGTTTTGAAACACTTTTCGTAGCGAGACATTAGACGGTGTATATATTCGCAGTAGAAATTTCCCGCCTGTGATTTTAATCATGTATTAACAACTTGTTTGCCATCGTTGGCCACTAAGGAAGGGTTTCTCATGATTGAGAAGGTGACATTCGCTTGGTATAAGGTATGGGCTGTAAGGCAGAATTGTTGACAAAATTGTTGCCAGCCAGATTTTGTGAGGAGATGTTGCATTGCAGCGGCAGTGTGTACAGTGCAGTGCGGCAGATTTATCGCAATGTCCCGGGCAAGCAGCCTACGTCGCTTACTCTTGATAGGACTAAGCAAAAAAGTCGTATCAATCTTGGTACCATCGAATCGCTCACTGCTTCTCCTCCATAAATATTGAAAATCTGACCGTGAATTTCAATTGTTTTAATACCTTTCGCATTCATGAACCGAATCACATACCTACTTTTACCCGCGGTGGGCGTCTCGAATTTCTTCGACACGACCAACGAAGCTTACTCAGTCCACAGTATTCAGACTATACTCAGGGAAAAAGAAATTGAAGAAGATCTTTAGATGGACAAGGAGCAGTGGAAGATGAGAATTCGATCAATTGAAAATTTGTAAACATTGTACAGCCGGAAATAATATTAATAATTTTATATATAGCAGTAAATTTATTTTATGTAGCAATTTTAACAATTTTGACACCGACCGTGAAAGATTAAGTACTTGGATAGTCGTTAACGGATTATATTAGACTAATAATTTCCAAACAAAACAAAATTAAATTTTATTATTCATCACGCCGTAACTTGAAATGCTGACTGTTTTAAAAAGTAATGGTGTGACTGTTACCAGTTTTGTTTGTCTGGAAGTCATTTGAGATTCATCTAAAAGATTGAACCCTTACTGATAATTTACGTAGATACTCACATTAAAGAATTTTCATACTGATATATTGTAACTGTACGTCAGATGTATTTTTATGGCCGCGTCTGTTCTCAAGGGTCATAGCTGAGCGATCGTCGCGCTGGGGCCACCAACGGATAAGCTGACAGCATTTCCTCTAATACAAACATCGACCTTATAATGTTAAATACGGTAATATAATGTTATATTAAAATTAAACACTGTTAAACATTACAATTATCCTGTTGCAGTATTACTTATTTTTTTAGTCACAAAAAATTCAACAGTACAGTTTTGAAATGAATTTGAAACGTAGTAATTATTTAGGAAATTATTTTGAAATCATGACGATTATTTGGTTTATTTATTCAGTTACTGATTCCTTTTGATTTTTATTAAATATTTTTTTGTAAATTATTTGTAATTAATATGGAAATAAGGAAAACGTGTATTCCTATGGAAAAAGGTCCATCGGCCAACAATAACAGTTCGAATGACTGACACCTTATTTTACTGTACTATCGTGCCAGTATTTAATTTATTTTGTAATAATAATTATTCTATTTATAACAATAAACAATTGTATTAAAATATTTTGTTGATGGAAAAGTAATATTTTATTTTTACTAAATATTTCAATAAAATATTTTATTATATATTAAATGATATTTGGTTAAATATTTTAATAATATTTTAATAAAATGAATATTTTATTTATGCACAAGTAACTGCCATATGTCTCTAACATCTGGACCTGAAAATCTGAGTAGGCTGAAATGTATTTTTCATAACGTCTAGTGGTATAAGGTTTTAGGTTTCATGTTGTTCAGGCATTGAGTAGAGACAATTTTAAAACATTTTGTGTCGTCATTTCTAAACTTTGTCATTGACAATCGTAATTTATCATCATCAGGACGAGCAATGCACAAATTATTAATATAAATACAATAATTATCAATACTTATGGAATATTACAGGAATCATAATATATGTCTAACATTATTTTGAATGTTCATCCTCTTCATTCACAGCACTTAATGAATATTAATTCCTACACTTTCACATGTGAAACTTACTTTGTTTATTTTCCTCGTACGCGTTTCAGCGTGAGGTTCGCCTTCCTCAGCGACACCTTCCGGACATTCTGTATCACACCTCGCTGAGGAAGCCGAACATCACGCTGAAACGCGTACGAGGAAAATAAACAAAGTAAGTTTCACATGTGAAAGTGTAGCAATTAATATTCAATATGTCTAATAGTTTTTATTATTCTTTTTATTTGACATATACGTCCACATTCTCATTAAAACACTCGTTATGTAGATATTACGTCTGTGTCTCCTGTTTACAGATCCTGATGGTGATAATTAATTTTATCGAAATATTAACACAAATTTTTAGTCGGTCATAAATATCACATAATACAGACTGTTTAAGCTTGTATTTGCAACTAATTGCCCGGCTTTCTCAAACTGAATTACTCGGAACGAAACTTTTCAGTCCTCCCTGAGTGGAGTGAACACTGAGACAATAGAATTACAACAGTGGCTACTGAGACGATGCCTATACGCCTCAAAGCAGGTGTCTATCACATTTTGCCAATCCATTGTCTGTGGTAAAACGACCGCATTACAAAAGCGTAGAGACATCTCGCAGCTAGGATTACCCGGAATATTACACAGACGTTCATGGTTATAAATCACCAGAATTTTTTACTTGCGTATGTGGCATGTGTCAATGTCGTGCGACAGCAACGCTAAACCACAGCATTGCACATCGATGGTTCTTCCTTTGATCGTAGCACTCTCTCCTCACTCTTAATCTTAGAAGACTTAACCCAGTCGACCGATCAGCAATCCGCTCTAGTTCTGACACCGATATCAACGAAATAAATCTACTTAATACAAGAAGCCTTTAAAAAATGTTTTCGCATTACGGTACCGTTTTAATCAAATTTTGATAAAGTTTCTTTTGTATTATGTATTCTCTATCATCGTGTTATCCGTATTATAATAGCATACTTGTATTATCCATCGGCCTCCTTCATCGTGTATTTCACCTTTGCTCCGTTCTTACGCTTGTTCCGAGCATATTTCCTGCTCTCCAAGCCAAGATGCGGAAATTTTGTGTTACAACCGTATCTTAGAATGTCTGTAGAGTCTTTATTGTCCGCGGTCTTGACAAACAAAAACTCATACTCTAAACATAGACGTAACTGTTTTACGTTGCGAAACGTAACTGTCCCATGAAATGTACAGTCGATGACGTCAGTATGCGTCCTTTCTTTTTAATTCTTCGCTTATCGTTTGCGCTTTGGAGTACCTTTCCTAATTCTTTCCATGTGCTATGTTTTGTATTTCTAACTACAATAAGCACGTTTCAAGTTTGTTCAGTATTTTGACTGAATTCTGATGTAAACAGAACCATCTGCTTGTGGTGGATTGGTTAGACGAGTAACCGCATCACTAGATCCTCCGCTGGGAATAAAGTAGTTCGCAACTGATTAATGTTAATTGATTAAAAATATATCCAAAATATTTTTTTAATACAATTGTGATTATTACAACTAATATATAAAGTAGATGATTTTATAGTTAATTGGGATATGGTTGTTTTGCTAATAAAATTTTAATTTCATTCTGTACACGCCTCTGAGTTGTATCACTGCGCTTTGTTTGCATCAGGACGCGCCCTAAGAATGAAAAACTTTAGTTGTTTACGTCATTTTCATACAGTTTTTATTTTAAGGTTTTAGTTTTATTCTGTAAGTCTTAATGGTTTCTCAGACGGTACAGAAAAAACGAATGCGAGTATACGGAAAACGGGGAACTAGAATCACTAACATAAAACGTAGAAATAAAACGACTTCAGTCATGTGAACATATGTTTTTTATAAATCATATTTTTCCTTCTTTCATTGAACAGGTGAATGTTTTGAGTTAAGAGGATATTACCGCATGCCAACATAATTTAAGAAGATACAATGTAACGGGTATTAAATAAAAATTATCAAGGAATCAAAAAGCAGTATAGGCCTAAAACAGAAACTCAATACATATACACATAATAAACCTACATTTAAACATTTGCTTCCAGTGAAGTTTATGAGATTTTACTGAATAACATAAAAGAACATTGACTACGTAATGAATAACAAATCTTGTTTTCATTTGATAATAATTTTTTGTTTGTTTTAATCTTAATATTCATAAATAATTGTATTTTTCACTTTTCTCTGTTGTTGTTTTTGTTAAAAATACGTTATGTTCTTTGTTCTTAATGTGTCTCTCTTTCAAGCACTGTGTGAACACATTAAATGTCAAATTTTTTCCAACCATGGTTTTTATTTCTTTAAATATTAATAGTACTACAGGAAAATAGATAGGCTAATATTCGGGAAAATATTGCCCCGATACTTTCTTCAGCGAAAAAGGTAGATTTTGGCGTATATTTTATCAATCTAGAGGATCCAGAGCGAAATCGTATCTAGGGGTAGTTTTATAAGGGTGGGGGTGAAAATACGGTTTTGGGGGAATAACGTTTTAGTGGTTAATTTTATTTTAAAAAAGTTTCAAACAAAAGTGGTAGCTTATGAAATTCTGCGTATTTTGTTTTTTTTTTTTTGGACGACTTTCTGCGACGAAAATTGAGGGAGATATGAATTTTTAAAAAGTAAGTATTTTTCGAGGTTTTGAAGTAGCGCAATTTTGCGCGTGCGCTGTTTGCGTGCAAATTAAAAAATAATCCGTTTATAGAAAAAACAAAAATACGCATTCTTCAATTTTTAATTCTCTACAATTTAAAGTCTGCTTCTAATACAATCATGGACTTAATATTGTGCAAATGCACAAAAACAAGTTGCGCAACAAATATGTGTAGCTGCGTTAAAGCTGGAGTACCTTGTTCGATTATGTGTAACACTTGCGACGGATCAAACTGCCAAAATCG
Source organism: Magicicada septendecula (assembly GCA_034769895.1). Taxonomy (NCBI): domain Eukaryota; kingdom Metazoa; phylum Arthropoda; class Insecta; order Hemiptera; family Cicadidae; genus Magicicada; species Magicicada septendecula. The sequence continues at coordinate 447,883,547 of CM068372.1, read as the reverse complement.
CGATGAAGATAAAGTTCAACAAATAGACTTTGAAGGTTAAGGAAGGGAGAAGAGACGTTTGATGAAGATTAAACTTTATAAGTTTCTTGTTTATTGAATATAATGAAAATAAGTTGTTTGTTATTCTGCAATTATTCCAGAGCCATATATCCTACTTTGTTTATTTAAAACTGTTTAACATTAATTTTGATTATTATCAATTTTTAATAAAAATAAGAATAATATTATGTATTTGTTTATTAAACATTATACATTTTACATAGAAATCAAAATAATAGTATGTATTTGTAAAATAAATTGTCTGAAAGCGTTACATTTTTATACCCTTCTCAAATATGTGCAAAATATATAAAAATTATAACTTTTTTTCGTGATAGATACCGTACTATTTTGACCCCATTTCTTACTTTTTGTTAATTTTTTAGGTAATTCTTATTTAATTGTTAAAAAACGGGCTTTTAAATTAGGCCTACTTTATTTCATTATTATAAATTAAAATATTATTTTTTTAATAATGTATTTGTATTAAACAAACAAATTTTAAATATTTCTCAAGACATATTTCATATTAGATACTTTTTTGCCGTATTTCTTATATTTTTTCTTGATTTTTTTAGATAATTGTTAATTAATTTTTCAAATAAATTAATTAATTGATAATAAATATTATATTTCAAAAGCATATTCAATAACCTGTAAAATAAGCCCAAGGACGTTTAATTTGAGCAAAATTCTAGCTGCTATGACGGTTTCACTGTTAGTAAAAACTAGGTAAAAAGGGTTGTTACTGCGAAAAAATGCCTCTAGCACCCCCCAAAAAGGGTTATACCGAAAATGTTTTAGCTTTATTTTAAGCTAAGACACTGTATATAAAACTGATAAAGGTAATATTTCGATTCGATCAACCTAAACAGAAAAAATGCCTTACAAATTCGAAATTTATCGAAATTGCTTATTTTTATGACCTACAAAAAATTACGATCTTTGAAATTTCGTGAAATTTTTGTTTATTAATATTTTTTCAAATAAACTTTTCCAAATAATTATGTTATATTTAAACTTAAAAAATTGCCAGGCATTTTCTCCCGACACCCTTTTTTTTGGGGGTGTCAGAAGCATTTGTCAGAGTAACTACCCTTTTCACCTGGTTTTTTGACCAACATTGAAACCGGCATAACATCGACTTTTTTTGTTGAAAGGAAACGTCCTTATTCTCATTTTACAGCCAATTGTATGTAGGCTACTTTCTTATAATAATAAGAATTATCATTTTGTTTTTATTTATAACAATTAATTAACAATAAAGGTGAAAATAGCCTATTCGTGTAAAAATTTGTATTATTTGGCAAATATAAATCTGTCAAAATAATCTAAAACCTACTATATTTTACTCGTCATAATGTTTCTTAAATATACTAATAGTAAGTTAATTACTTGTTAATCATGTCATCATATATATATATATATACATATTTTATTTCGTATATTTATCAATTTTCGACGTATCGGGCCAAATAAAGGCTTAAATTGTAGACAATCAAAAATTGAAGAATGCATATTTTTGTTTTTCGATAAACGAATTATTTTTTAACTGGCACGCAAACAAAGCACGCGCAAAATTGCGCTATTTTAAAATCTCGAAAAATACGTACTTTTTAAAAATTCATATGTCCCTCAAGTTTTGTCGTAAAAAGTCGTTTAGAAAACCAAAATACGCGGAATTTTATAAGCTACCATTTTTGTTTGTAACTTGTTTTTATAAAATTAACAATTAAAACGTTATTCTTAAAAAACCGTATTATCACCGCTCCCACCCCTTATAAAACTACCCCTACGTGGGATTTCGCTCTGGACTCTTTAGATTCATAACATATAGGCTAACGTCTACCTTTTTCAATCACAAAAGTACCGGGTCAATTTTATTCCCGAATACACCTGAAAACTGAAAACTGAAAACCAAAGAACCTAACAACCATTTACCTAACCTCACAAATGAAAACAATACTTATTTTCGTTTTACATTAAGAATTGGAATAATTTACAGGTAGTACACTTCTTCTTCTTCTTCTTCTTCTTCTTCTTCTTCTTCTTCTTCGTCTTCGTCTTCTCCTTCTTCTTCTTCTTCTTCTTCTTCTTCTTCTTCTTCTTCTTCTTCTTCTTCTTCTTCTTCTTCTGCTCCTCCTCCTCCTCCTCCTCCTCCTCCTCCTTCTTCTTCTTCTTCTTCTTCTTCTTCTTCTTCTTCTTCTTATTCTTATGAGCCTATCGAAATAATCGCATATTCAAAACGTCGAAAATGTAGTGTGGGTACGGATATTCGGACAGTTCCAAAATTGTTTAATCCAAATACCAAACATGTGAAGATACGGGTATGCGAAACGTACGTAAAGTGCGCATGTAGAGATACAAAAACACTTAGAGAATAAATGTATTATTTTCTATCATAACATATAGTTTTAGGCGAATACTAGTGACGTGAATGTGCTTATAAAATGATTGTAACGGCCGATTAGATCTGCGTGCGGTCTACGCTTAGCATCTTATTATTGGATTAAATTCCAAACTGGATCCAACAATTAACTAAAAGCAAACTAACATCAGATTTTTGACGAGACGTGTCTGTAACAATCACTCACATTTATAGTATATTCATCAACCATTTAGTTGCCCAGTCCCGCCCCAATTACCAAGGTCACAATACTTTGAAGGTCACCAGTCTAATTCTTGAAAAGAAGCTGAAATTTTAATTCCACATTTCCATATAAATTAAGTTTATGTAGTAGCAACCGACACTATTAAGTAGCGATATCGCTCGCTAAAAACTTGAAAGAAGAGAAACCCAGGGCGAGTTCTATGTATCTGATATAAAATATAACATACTAGATTACACAGCTCGGTAACATTATTTATATAGGAGCACCTATAGTACGAGAGAGAGAGAGAGAGAGAGAGAGAGAGAGAGAGAGAGAGAGAGAGAGAGAGAGAGAGAGAGAGAGAGAGAGAGAGAGGGTGAGGGGGGTTGAGAAGTAGAGGGAAGAATTTTTAAGCTCTGCATATGTTTCTGCAACACGAAATGTCAGAGCTAACCAATAAATTAAACGTACTACACTTTTGTAAAAGTGTGTGTGTGTGTGTTCGTGCGTGCGCTGTCAAGTATAAAATCAATAAAGACATTATATTTGAGTTCAAAACATAATGAAACTGATTCAATTTATTTTTATGATACAGTTCGTTGTAGGCCTACAGTAAAATGGTCCCATATCACCTATAAATTAACTTAATAAGTTATTACCAATAATTTGTTAATACAATTTATTTATTAGGCGCACTTTCACTGTAACAGTAACTAATTTCGGTTAATGTTGTTTATATTAGAGTAAATATCAATATTGAACATTCAACATCGTAAACAATTTTATGTAAACACAGATGCCTTCGTGGTGTTTTAAATCTACAGGATGATTCTGTTGTCGTCTTCTTAGTCATCTAAGGTTAGATAGCGAGCATAACTCGCAGTAACAGGGATGATAAAAGACATGAGAGTAAATTAAGTAATGAAATACGTTGATAGCTTGAGGTAGTAAATCAGATTATAAACAAATTTTATTTAACACTCTGTTGGTACGAACGGGTTTGTTTAAAATTGTGCAATACTACGAAAGATCAGTTAATGGCAAAAGCTGAGGTTAATACCAACGTCTAATTGGTTGTGTAACAATACTGTAGTGTTCATATTAATAACAAAAAAATAATAATATTCACAATATTAGACTATAATTTTTTTAAGAGGGATGAAAAATGTTTTATGTACCGTCACAGAAAACCGTTTTTCCCCTGGGCTGTGGAACTCTCGCCCACACTGAAAACCCACCTCTAATTTAGGCAATAATATCTACTCTGGAATCACTTGACCTATTACTTCAGGATGGAGCTTATAACCTATCGCCCTTATCGGGCTCCTTTTAGTTGTCTCTTATTTACCGGTGCCCGTCGGGTGCAAGTTGGACAAGTTTTTGCTTGTCTTGTAGCAACGGTAGAACGAATGTAGAAATGTGGTCCCATTCCTCATTGCGACGACGCTAATTTCACCTACACCCTCAGGCGTGAACTCCCCGAGCTCCGTCCTTAGTGCCATCCTCTTTTTGTAAATCTGCTGCACTTGAGAAAAGTTGGCAAGGCATTTTCATGGGGAAAGTCACCGAACTGGTATGCTGGGCTCTGCGCCTTTCTATTTCTTACATTGAGGAACACTGTCAAGTGGTTGTTAACCTCACCGCTCTGGCGTTCCAATTAATTCCCTCAAGTCTGGATAAGCTTTCCGGTCCATCTTTCTCCGTCCTCCCTACTCCAACGATTTTGCCAGTGCCGAAGAGTGAGTTCTTTACCGCACCTCTTCCAATTTCATTTCTTCTAACGAAGAGATGGTTTCGCCCTTGAGCCTAAATGTCTATAGGAACCACTCCCGCAATGACTATTGGCTCTGGCACTGTACGATATGAGGATGTCATTCTGAGGCTCTCTCTCTCTCCTGATATCACTTGTTTGCTGTATTTCTCCATTTTTAGTGCATCGGCCTAGACAGCAGGACGGATTCCGTTACCGCCATCAACAATCGCCTCTCGCTTGCACAATATTATAACAGCAAAAACAACAACAAATCAACAATTACACCAACAATAACCACGATAACATAAATATAACAATAACAATAACAAGAAGAAGAAGAAGAAGAAGAAGAAGAAGAAGAAGAAGAAGAAGAAGAAGAAGAAGAAGAAGAAGAAGAAGAAGAAGAAGAAGAAGAAGAAGAAGAAGAAGAAGAAGAAGAAGAAGAAGAAGAAGAATGATAATGATAAACAATAATCTCCTTTCTTTCACCTCAGTTGCTAATGGTTGCGTTGCCTTGGAATATTAACGGCGTGCATTAAAATGCAGATAAAATCGAATGAAATACTGAACGACAATTACAATGGAACAAAGTAGCGGCAAAGTATAGGCCTACGTGCATTAGCAGTTCAAATTAACGACTTCATGAATATTGATGATGTTTGTATACGGATAACGAAATTTCATAGCCGCGCTGGTGGCCATTGGAAATTAACAAAACGGTATTTTGACGGGATTGAAACTACGTTACAAAAACGTGTGAGGGCGCGTCGCGACGCTTGGGATAGACGGCACGTAACAGCGTTAGCGTTATCTGGCAGACGGTCAGACGGCCGTCACGACGCTCTTCACGAACGTACATGAAACGTTACATTTCCGATAAAGTATAGAGGAATAGGAAAACAAAAAACTGTAAAGTAATTCTGCACAGAAGCGTGCAGATCATTCTGTAAATTTAAACTAGCATTGATTCGTTCATGTTTACACAAAATTTATATGTAGTTGAACGGTCAGTTTTGATACTTATTATGAAGCAGACAGCACTGATTAAAATTTGATTTTTTCCGTTCAAAATATAAATTAAATAAAATGTAGATAGTTTCCTGAATTGCAGAAATCGCCCGTTACTTTACACTAAATACATTTGTTATTACTAAATAGAATCAAATTTAAAAATTTTAATTTTTTTAATGTAAGGGCCTTCATCTTCATATATATGATACTTAGCGTTAGCTGAGAAACATCACGAGGAGGTGACCATATGACGTTACCATGGTTAATGGAAGTTTTGTTTGGTTAAAGTATGTGTGTGTGTGTGTGTGTGTGTGTGCAACAACCAATGTTACACACAAAATTGAATGCCAAGATTGCAATAAATGTTACATAGGACAAAAAAAAGCAAAACACGTTAATTTGGACATCTAACGCCTACAAAAACCAAATAAATCCAATTTGGCCGCATATGAATCACAGGACATGAATTCCCAGACATAACCAACATGACACTAATAAAACACATACCACACAACGGCACAATAACGAACATGTGGGAAAATTTACAGATATACAAACACAAAACAAAGTAATACCTGAAAAAATAGAAATCAACACAAAACACGACACAATTTTCAAAATACTCAATATTGAAAATACTCAAAAACTAATATATACACCACAACCACACACAGTAACACCAATTTAAAAAAAAAAACCAAAAGGCTACAATAAACCACAGCAACAACCAACCGAAACACAAGTACTCGACAAGGTAAAAAATTTAGATGGAAACAATAGGATTCGCGAAACATATTCTGAATAAGGAAAAATATATCTTAAGGGAAAGAAATTATAAATATTATTATTATAATTTCGGCTGTACAATGTTTACACATTTTCCAAAACCAAAGATTACAAAAGTGATTGAGTTCTCATCTTCCACTGCTGCTTGTCCATCCAAAGATCTTCAATTCCTCGTTCCCTTAATACAGTCTGAATTTCTTCTATCCACGCGATAGGTGGTCTTCCTCTTTTCCTTCTTTCTGGTCTATTCCATAACACGCCTTGGCAACCTTTCCTGTTCCATTCTTTTCGTGTGTCCATATTATTATAATTGTTTTAAATAAATATGAAATAAGTAATAATTAAATACGTACAGTATTTAATATAATGTCACAATTTAATAAAATTGTGAACCATAAATCAAAAAGCATGTAGCGTCTGAAAAACAATATCTTATTAATATTTGAGAACATTGCTTAAGTACATAGGTCAGCTAGCTGAAACTTTTCTTTTTGAAATATTAAGTGAAAATCAGGTTTTACAATGTGTAACGCACCAACAGCCATAATAGCTCCTCGCTGAACGGTTTCATCTTCTCCACTTACTATAGTTTGGTCCTTCCTGAGTTGAAACTGAGATACTATTTAGACTCAATGTTTATTTACTTACTGGATAATTCTAGTTACGTTTTCTATAGCCTATGCGCATTAACAGAATACAAATACAATAAAAAATAAATAAACTAATACACAAGGTAGTATCCAACTATGAAATATCTCTGTAAAGATGTCAGAAAAACTGTGTGTGTTTGGGGGGGAGGGGTTCGCGCAGACAGCTTCTTTATGATCACCGCATAGCAAAGTGAGAAATCAGGTTACGTCTAGTGTAGGAATGTAGGTGATGTTGCATTTGCGATTTACGGAACGTGCACATCGGATATCTTGACAGCTGTACCGCGTTCACGTGTACTGAACACGGTAATACGGAGACGTGCCAATAATCGCGTATTTAAAAAGTAAACAACGTTTATGTGCGCAGCTGACGTTAGCATCGTCTGGAGTTCCACGTTTCTTACGTTTTTTCTTAGCTCATGGATGAACCGCTTTACAACAGTTATAAGAGTAATCTTGTGGGTTTGAATGAGACATTGAAGTTACTAAACATGTCTCCAGGAAGGAATTTACACAGTTTTCCGATAACTCGTGTACAGACCGTAACAAGCAATCGTCTTAAGGTGGTTACAGCGTGTGCACCGCACTTATGTAACGTTATTAGTGTACAAATCAACATCAAAGCCGGTCATTACGAACGAATTAAAAAAAAAAAAAAAAAAAAAAAAAAAAAAAAATAGACGATTTAGAAATCAAAAATTGTTTTGAAATTACTTTTAAATTTAAATTGTGATAAACAGGAATAAACAGACTTACTAATTCCTGTTTGTAATATTTTCCCAAAATCTTCTTCTTCTTTTTCCCCAACAAGAATTAGACCCCTGGTGACCCGTTCCGGCTTCATAGGATTTACTGCTATGTTTTTTCTTGGGTCTCCCTAGGTTTCTTCTTCCAGATGGTTTGTATCTACCTGCCGCTTTTGGTAGCCTTCGATACGCTCCGGATGGTCTTTCCAATTTCTTCTATGCAATTCTATTTTCTCATTAAAGTTGTATTTCCAACTCTTCTCTAATCTCTTTATTCCTAAATCGATCTTGTTTAAAACAACTTTTCACCGCTCTTAGAAATTTCATCTCCGCTGGTTGTATGCGGCTTTTATCTCTCCTTCTCATTATCTATGGCTTACTTCCATGAAGAAGCACAGGAACAGCCATTACCTTGTAAAACGTGACCTGAGTATCTTTTCGCGTCTTGTTTTTTAGTGTTCCTCTTATGGTGCATCATTTGAAACTTATGCAGTTTATTGTCTATGTCTCTATTGCTCCCATATTGTGACGATTTAAATAAAAGAAATAATCAAGAAAATAAAAATTTTCTAAAAAATTAAGGTTGCGAGCTCTTAAGCCATTTAAATCTCACTGTATTAATATAAAATACCTGTATGTACTCAGTATGAGAGGAAGCAGTAATTAATTAGTTATAAGATACTCTAATAAAAAGATAAATTGTAAAGAGTTATTAATATCGTATTTAACCCTTTGCTTGTAAGCAGGCGCTGTCCTGTTGATTCCAGACTCGACATGCTTTCCGAGTCTTGTGTGAGTTAGAATAAGATAAAAAAATTAATGTTAATAATAAAAAAATCTGAAGACATAAATAGTCGCTAAAACAACTGATTTAAATTATGTATATTTGTTTAGGGATAGTTTGTATAAATAAAAATGTTAACTTAAATATAGTTAGGAACTATATTCTCGCGCGGAAATTGTCCCACTAACTTTTGCCCAGTACCAGGCGAAGGGAGCGGAATTTCTCTCTCTTGCAATGGTGACTTCGTACAGTATAGACGTAGGAGCTGTGCGCTTAAAATATGTTAACTACATTTTGTCTCACCTTAAGATGGTGTACCAGATGTAGCTGTTTAAAGCATCTGGATGTGTTAATTAATATAGTCATGTAAATAGACAAGAAATTTAAGGTAAAAAAATCGAAACGTAAAAAAGGAGTGTAACACAAGATGACTTCGTGCTTCAACAAATAACAACAATTCCAAAGTCATACCCGGAGATGTGAACTATCAGAATCCACAAACTCTACTGCACGCGACAGAATATGCAGATCCGGACATCCGAGAATCTACAAGATCATCGTAGATATCTACACGACATATTGTTCAACCTGCGAACTTTTGGAGCCCTTTACAGAGGAAGCCCAGACCGAGATGACGACGTAGCTGTTCCTGTTTCCCAAGACGGATACCCCAGGACGAGTCTTCTGCATACCAATTAAAAGGTGACTCGATAGCCTGTCTATCGAGGGTTACTAATATTTGTTACACAACACATCTTGAAAAAGACTTTTCAGAAACTATTAACTTTGTAAAGACTTATAAATTAAATCTAAGAATTTCATGTAACTATTCTAACTTCATACGTTGTAACAGTTTATATGCTAATGTAGAGTAATATAATTCAAGCAATAATACCATTCTTCCAATGGTTGAATAAAAGAAAGTCTTGCAAGCTAATATCATGAAATCAGTATAATTAAAAGTCTTAATTACAGAAATACAGAAAGTTGACCCGGATCCGAGGTATAGCTATATAAAATCAAGTTTGATCTCAAAGTTTAAAGAAACCTTTCAAATAACTTAATAATTGAATTAGTAAAGTCATGGGATCTGTCAGTATATGTTTTTTAAATGTTAAATAAAGAGAAGTCTTCTTGTTACACACATATGAGGAGTGCTTAAATCAATTGTATACCTTGCCATTGTTTCCTTACACAGTTAGTAAGTAATTTGTTAATTATTTGTGATCAATTCTGTTACAACGTAGGCAGCCCATCTAATTAACGGAGTTTAATTACGAGGGGTTCCCTGGATTTGTAACGCGGCGAAAAGACGTTACAAAACTGCGCCACTCTGCTTACTTGTAAAAAAATAAAAGGGTAATTGTTTACAGAGTGTCACAAAAGTGCGCCACTATGCTAAATTTTATAAAAGGTGTTTTAAGCAAACAAAATTGCGTCATTCAAAAAATAAAGGAAACAAAGGAAAGAGTTTTAATTGTGTATATAGTGTCACAAACAAAATTGCATTCACTATGCGTGGATAAATTGTAAGATCAATAACTAAATATATAATATTGATATATGCACTCAGAAAGTTACTTTTATAAATGTAATGTTCAAAACATATTTAATAGTGTATTAAGTTACGTAGATGGTAGTATGTATAAGTAAAATATCCTTAGCGTCATACAATGCATGTAGCTTTTGCATTCTATAGGCCGGTAGGAACCTGCATAATTCGATGTAAGTACTTGCATACATGAATTGTGACCAAGCATAACAATTTTGGTCAACCGAACAATCTGTAACAGGTTTGTTTACGACAATCTATGACCGGTTGTTTCCTGAATCATTCTGCACAGTGTATGTCCAACTATCTAGCTTACATACACTAGTATGTGTTATAAAAAAAAAATTTGGTTAAAAATAACTTTGTTAATAATAATAAAGTAATTAAGTAGAAGTTCGTGATTTAAAGCTTGTGAACAAAATAAGTAATTATTTAATTGAGAAAAGTTTATGAATGAACGAAGCCAAAGTGTTGCCAAGCGTAGTAATAATAAATGTGTTGCATAAGATTGGGCTCCCCTTCTCTCGTGTTTATACCGGTTTAGAGTACGTATACAGTAGTTGTGTTATTCAGTCGCATTGTGGAGAACAATAAGAGTAAAACCCCCTTTCTCACTGACACGCTCAACCCTTCTTTGTTAACTAAATATGTAGGCCACCCTCTGAGCTACATTCCAGTAAACAGCTGATCGGCTATTTAACCTTGAAATATATGTGTGTGTGATTTCTGTCTCTCCCTTAGAAGAGAAATTGTTCTTTTCTAATTTGTGTAAATTGATTACTTATGAATTTATTATATGTATATGTAATATATGTGTAATATACTAGTATTAATTAAGTACGTGCTAATGTGTTAGAACAAAATGGCCCAATTTAACCCGGATTTGTTATTAAAAGACGAGCTCTTACGAAGCCCTTTTGCGTGGACTACCCCATGCTGATGTAACAGTCGCGGAATTACGAAGTTCAATTCGCGAATGTGGATTTGATGCGCCCGTGCAATTAAACAATCTAAGCCAACTCGATTATGAAAGCGAGAAAGAAATTTGTAATGCCAAGTATAGTGAACTATACTTATTGTCTCAAACACTCCAAGACGAGAAATCTCCGGCAAAAATTTTGCGGACTACCCAGAGAATAGAGCATTTAACCAGGCGAATAAAAAATTTGTCGATCTGGCCGAACCTCACAGAAATACCCGTTGATGTACAAAAGCTAGCAGACGAAGCTCTACGCCGCTTACCTTCAATTATCAACGATTTAAGACTTAAATCCGACTCATTCAGGATGGACGAAATAGAGAAATCATTAATGAAATTACACATCTCCCCAGTACAATCCCTCACCACTGGTTTACCTCCGCCTAACTCGGATCGGAACTCACCTATCGTATCGCAAGTGCAAGCGAACCCAGAACAAAATACTGATACAGATGTAAATGTCCCTCCTCCCGAGCATTTTCAGTTTCGTCCCGGAAATAATGAATTGACCAACACCCCCAATGAATCTAATCGCCCTCATCGAGGAATTACCCCTATGAACTATAACGCAGATCTATACGGAAAAATGACTCACCCTGTGGAGAAGATTTTAACCGAAATCCCATATACAGATGGTTTAAATGTTTCCAAGTTACTAACATTTATTAGTTATCTTCTTCAGATAAAGGATCTACAGCAGCTGAATGACTGGCAAATTTTACAAGTTCTGTTACCAAAGTGTAAACCCCCGTTAAAAAATCGTGTGCTAGAAGCCCTGACCTCTACTTTCCCAGTAGAAGAGCTACATAGCTCTTTAATAAAATACTTTATTCCCACCGGCATCTATGAGGAAATAAAAAGGAAGACAGTACTCCGAGTACAAGGACATCAGGAGAGATTAGCTCACTACATCTCCGATATTAGGGAGTCCTCTCGACTACTACGTGTAAGCTGGAATGAAACACAACTGGTGGACACCATTTTAATAGGAGTGTCACCCGAAGAAAGATCTCGACTATCATTGATGAATAGACCCAATACAATTGCTGATCTAGAACAGTGCAGTATCCATTCTTCAAATGTATGGTACTCAGATCAAAATAGAGAAGCAATGAAAACCTCTGGAACTAATAGACATCAATTGCGAGCACTACTGCCTGATGTAACAACCTCGTATGAAAGACAAGTTTCTAGTAGACCTCACCATGTGCGCAAAGCTGGTAAGTTAACTGTAAACCCAGATAAAGCGGAAACCAAGTACCCACCTCGCAGAAAACCCAGCTGTTATAATTGTGGCAAATATGGGCACATAAGAAGAGAGTGCAAAAGTAAGCCATTGGAACGGAATAACCCCAATTCAAAAAACATGTAAGGCAGGGAGACCCGAAAACCTGTGTCTTCCGCAGCTACTCAAAATTGGGTAAACTAAAAGAAACCAGTAATAATAATAAGAATGAATTATTCTGTAACCAAGTGAAAAATAAAAAAGGTGCGAAAGATATCGACCCCTATGTGCGAGAATTTCGTGAAAAGTGTAATGCGATTAATAGATGTAAATGGAAAAAAAATGTACTACCATTAATACGAGTCGACTTAGGCGTTACATCCCCCATCGCCTTAATTGATTCGGGATCTAGTAGAAGCTTAATCAGCCAAGAATTAGCGGTCATGTTAGCTAAACATCATCTAGTAAAACGGAACCAACCTGTGAATATAAAGTGTGCTACCGCTGATAAACGTAAAATAAATATAAACCTGAGCATTACCGTTAAGGTTAAAATAAAAAACCTAAGTTGGGTATTTACAATGTTAGTATGTAAAGAATTAGGACCTGATTTAATATTAGGTGCAGATTTTATTAGTAAGACAGGAATTATTCTTGACATCTACGAGCGAGAATTTTATTTCAGATTTGACCGTGCAAGAAAACATAAATTTGATAGTAATGAAGATAAACGTTGTTCATCTACTGCACATGTAGTACACCAAGATTCAGATTTATCTCACCTAGAACGAAGAGATAGAGTCAAAATAGTAAAACTAATAAAAGAATTTTCCTCGGTTCTTACACCAAAACTAGGACTGACGGACCTAATAGAGTATAAAATTAATCTGAGTGATCAGAAAGTAATACGACTACCCCCGTACAAGTTGTCTCCCCCCAAGATGGAAGTCATGCGAAACCATATCAATAAGTTATTGGATCAAGGAGTCATAGAACCCTCTACGTCCCCATATTCTTCACCCTCCTTCTTAGTACCGAAAGGACCAGATAAACACCGACTAGTTGTAGACTACAGGCAATTAAATAAAAGAATAGAATTTGAATCAATCCCTCTTCCAGACATCCATAGTGCGTTTCATTATTTTACTAAAGCAATGGTTTTTACGGTAATGGATCTAAATCAAGCTTTTCACCAAATACCTCTTTCAGAAGAATCCAAACGTCTAACCGCGTTTGCAGTTCCTTTTAACTTGTACCAATTTACTAGGGTACCCTTTGGAATATCTCAAGGAAGTTCCGTATGTAGTAGACTATTGGAGAAGATATTTCACGACATTAAATTTAAATATGTGTACCACTATTTGGACGACATCGTAATATACAGTGAATCAATGGAACAACATCTCAGACATTTGCGTGAAGTGTTATCTCGTTTACTAAGAGCAGGATTAACGGTGAACCCAAATAAGGTAAGTTTTGCTGTCCCTCAGTTTTCTTTCTTAGGACATATCGTGAAAGCGAATGGAAAGGTAAGCATTGACCCCGAACGTACCCGTGCTATTAGAGAATTTGCACCCCCACGAGATGCAAAAGGTATAGCCCGATTTTTAGGTATGGTGAATTATTTCCACAAATACATTCCCCATCTTGCCGAAATAGCAGCACCCCTAAACTCCTTACGAAAGAAGAGAACAAAGCTCGAATGGAGCTCAATACATCAAAACGCGTTTGAGCAACTTAAAGAAAGCATTATATCTCCCCCAGTTTTGCAATTAGCTGATTTCACAAAACCATTCGTCGTGCAAACCGACAGTTCCAGTGTAGCGTTAGGTGCAGTGATATACCAAGAGATAGATAACTGTAGACTACCAATTAGTTATGCATCACGAACACTGAGCGATCAAGAAAGAAAGTATTCTGCATATGAATTGGAATGTTTAGCAATTGTTTTTGCATTCGAAAAGTTTAAACCCTTCCTAGAACATAAAGAATTTCTTTTAGAAACCGACAATCAGGCGTTATCATGGTTATTGAATCACCCTAAACAATTAGGACGAATCGGCAGATGGATATTGAAATTAAACTGCTACAAATTCAGAGTGCAGCATATTAAAGGTACTCAAAATGTAGTCGCCGATACCCTGTCCCGTATGTTCCAGCCACCCACTAAAACTTCCGAAAACATAGTGAAGCCGGAAATAGCAAGTGCGAACGCTGTAATTACTGAATTCCCCCTTGCCTTTACAAACATTGCCCTGTATCAACAACAAGACCCCTTACTGAAGCCTATTATAGAACAACTTACCCAAGGTATTAAATCCGAGAAGTACGTATTGAGTAAGAATGTACTGTGTCTCAAAATAAGAGACGGAAAGGAATTAAGAATAATAGCCCCGGATGTAATTAAGCCCATGCTAATGGAATACTTCCATTCATCTACCATAGGAGCCCATATGGGAATCAATAAGACGATACATCGTATTCGAAAGGAATATCATTGGAACAATATGAACTGCGAAATAGCTACCTTCGTAAAGGAATGTTCATTATGCGCCCTTAGCAAACCCGCCAGAAATACTCAAGTAAGCCAATTGATATCAGAAATCCCAAAGACCCCTTTTTCGAAACTTTATCTAGATTTCTCAGGTCCGTATCCACGATCCAAATCAGGAAATACCATGTTACTGATATGTGTAGATTCGTTCACCAAATTTGTTTGGATGTATCCCATGCGACGAGCATTAGCGTCGACAACAGTTAAAATACTACAGGAAAGATTATTTAAAGATTACGGTACTCCAGTACGTATAGTATCTGATAACGGCCCGCAGTTTAAAGCAAAAGAATTTAGGAATATGTGTTTCAAGTTAGGGATAGACCATATAACCACTACAGAGTATCGACCGCAAGGCAATATTGCTGAAAGGTATCTACGAAACCTCAAATCTGCGCTAATAGCCTATCATGCGAACGATCACACGTCGTGGGACCAAAATCTATCCTGGATTCAATACGCTTTTAATTCAGCTTACCACGAAGGTCACAAGTCGACCCCGTTCGAGTTACTATACAAGTATCGACCAAACCACCCTTTGTCCACAAGATGGAATATACACGATCTGCTGCCTCCGCAAATAACGGATAAGCAGATAAAGCGAATATGGAACAAAGCCCGCTCTAACTTGAGAGCAAGCTTGGAAAAATCCAGAAGATACCACGAGAAAGGTAATCATAGCAACTCAGTCAGGTACCAAGTAGGTGACTTAGTAATGTACAAGACTCACCCCATTAGTAGTGCGATTGATAAGACCACCTCGAAACTATCATTCAGATGGTGTGGCCCTTACCAAATCCAAAAGTACCTAACTCCAGTTACAGTAGCCCTGTGCGAACCTGCAACTCAGAAATATGTGCGGAGAACGCATATTTCGCAACTAAAGTTGTATAAGAAGAAGTGACGGTATAGTATAACCCAAAAAAGAAAAGGGATACTAGGCAGTAAAGAAAATTATATTTCTGAATCCGCGTAAGAAATGTAAAACGTAGAGTTTGGAAACGAGGCCTGATCAACCTGAGTTCCAGTTCTGCGAAGCATGCATTAATGAATAATCATTAACTAGATGGGTACTAACACTCATTAACTACATGAGTTATATAGGACTCACAGAAGAAAAGATAGAATTCTAAATAGTAAAGATTTAGAAAGTTACTCTATAGAAGAGAGAGTAAGACAAACAAAAAACCGGTAGTAAAATTAAGTGATAGAGATAAGAAAGAGTTTTGTGTTTTAATTGTGTAAATATTTAGTGTAAATAGTATGTAAAAAAAAAAAGGTAGTTCATAAGAATATAAAGTGTACTGTGTTATAACTATAGGTAATAACTATGTGGACAACGTTGTAAAGTGTACGACAACTATGTGAAAGAAATTACACACACTAACCCCATTCAATATCCCAGTGCACAATAGTGAGTTAGACTCAAAAAGCTTAACCGTAGCGTGCAATTTAAGCGGTGGAGTATGTGACGATTTAAATAAAAGAAATAATCAAGAAAATAAAAATTTTCTAAAAAATTAAGGTTGCGAGCTCTTAAGCCATTTAAATCTCACTGTATTAATATAAAATACCTGTATGTACTCAGTATGAGAGGAAGCAGTAATTAATTAGTTATAAGATACTCTAATAAAAAGATAAATTGTAAAGAGTTATTAATATCGTATTTAACCCTTTGCTTGTAAGCAGGCGCTGTCCTGTTGATTCCAGACTCGACATGCTTTCCGAGTCTTGTGTGAGTTAGAATAAGATAAAAAAATTAATGTTAATAATAAAAAAATCTGAAGACATAAATAGTCGCTAAAACAACTGTTTTAAATTATGTATATTTGTTTAGGGATAGTTTGTATAAATAAAAATGTTAACTTAAATATAGTTAGGAACTATATTCTCGCGCGGAAATTGTCCCACTAACTTTTGCCCAGTACCAGGCGAAGGGAGCGGAATTTCTCTCTCTTGCAATGGTGACTTCGTACAGTATAGACGTAGGAGCTGTGCGCTTAAAATATGTTAACTACATTTTGTCTCACCTTAAGATGGTGTACCAGATGTAGCTGTTTAAAGCATCTGGATGTGTTAATTAATATAGTCATGTAAATAGACAAGAAATTTAAGGTAAAAAAATCGAAACGTAAAAAAGGAGTGTAACACAAGATGACTTCGTGCTTCAACAAATAACAACAATTCCAAAGTCATACCCGGAGATGTGAACTATCAGAAGCCACAAACTCTACTGCACGCGACAGAATATGCAGATCCGGACATCCGAGAATCTACAAGATCATCGTAGATATCTACACGACATATTGTTCAACCTGCGAACTTTTGGAGCCCTTTACAGAGGAAGCCCAGACCGAGATGACGACGTAGCTGTTCCTGTTTCCCAAGACGGATACCCCAGGACGAGTCTTCTGCATACCAATTAAAAGGTGACTCGATAGCCTGTCTATCGAGGGTTACTAATATTTATTACACAACACATCTTGAAAGAGACTTTTCAGAAACTATTAACTTTGTAAAGACTTATAAATTAAATCTAAGAATTTCATGTAACTATTCTAACTTCATACGTTGTAACAGTTTATATGCTAATGTAGAGTAATATAATTCAAGCAATAATACCATTCTTCCAATGGTTGAATAAAAGAAAGTCTTGCAAGCTAATATCATGAAATCAGTATAATTAAAAGTCTTAATTACAGAAATACAGAAAGTTGACCCGGATCCGAGGTATAGCTATATAAAATCAAGTTTGATCTCAAAGTTTAAAGAAACCTTTCAAATAACTTAATAATTGAATTAGTAAAGTCATGGGATCTGTCAGTATATGTTTTTTAAATGTTAAATAAAGAGAAGTCTTCTTGTTACACACATATGAGGAGTGCTTAAATCAATTGTATACCTTGCCATTGTTTCCTTACACAGTTAGTAAGTAATTTGTTACATTAATTATTTGTGATCAATTGTGTTACAACGTAGGCAGCCCATCTAATTAACGGAGTTTAATTACGAGGGGTTCCCTGGATTTGTAACGCGGCGAAAAGACGTTACAATATCATATCACACCATCATACCCTAAGTATCTAAAGTGAGAGACTTGTTCAATTAGTTGGTTGGTAATCATTATTTTGGCTCTTACAGGACTGTATTCCAGGAGAGCCGTCACCTTTGTTTTGCTCGTAAAAATTCTTAACTGATACTCAATCGAATACAGTTTTTTCAAAAATAAAAATATTTTCCTACACACTGCTACACGACATGGCCATAAAAAAGAAGATAAAGAGAGGACGGTTTAGATGGACAGATCATGTTGTCAAGACGGGCCCTGTATAGCGCCTCTTCTAGTATGGCTCAGATGGCAAAGGGAAAGTGGAAAGTCCAAAACCAAGGTGGAGAGATGGAGTGCGGCAGGAGTCCGCGTAGAAAGGGCAGGAGTCCGCAATTGAAAGCTGGTACGTACCGTTAGCGAGGTCTTCTTTAGCATGCCAGGACTCGTCTAGAGTTGTAGCGCCCCTGACGATGGTGATGATGAATTTTTTCCAACACAGCAAAACTAAGTGATCTCTAATAGACCTAAGCGGTACGCTAGACGATAACCTACATTCTCGCCTGTGAACTTTCACGTTTTTCGACAACAACACCATGTTTTTCGATTTAACACACACCGTTTTATTTCTTGTTTTTCGGTTTAACACTTCAGTCGAACCGCTGAGAGTACCTCGTAGTAGTAAGGGAGAAACGTTTGGTTTTAAGAGAAGTACGACGGCTTGTGTTAAGCAGAAAAACATGGTGTTGATATTGTTACATTCATTGTTATTGTTGTTTCCTGTAGTTTACGTTGATATTTAATGTGCTTAATATCCTCAATCACTTTGAGCTCACCTATACCTATACCTTGTGTGATGATTGTATTAACGCACACATCGACAGCAATCCATTTGCGTTTCTTATTGAGACCAATCCTGCAAATTTATATTTCAAAGTTTCTCGCATTTTTTTCATAGATAATTGTCTATATTTTTTCTTCAAAAGGTTTTTTGAGAATAATTTTTACTATTATAACACGAGGGGCGTACAAAACTCTCTTCACCAATCGTTACTACACAGACACCATTGAAAAACTTTGCAAGCTTTAGCAACTGTGTTTGTAGAAAACGCAAACATTTTTTCATTGCTTTGAAAGAAAAACATTCATGATGAATCAGATATTTCCGATTAAAAAATGAGGGTAACTTTACTGGTAAATAAAACTTCATACAGTAACTTCTATGCGTAACTTTATCATTAAAATAAAATTTAAAAAAAAGTTAGGCAGTTACACGGATTGTTATGTGTTTTATAGCAAGCATACTCCTTTACAGCAAGTGCACAAAAATGGTTTTTTGAATTATTATACGAATAATCTTCTAGTATTGACTTGGTTTGGGCATGTGAAGAGATTGGAAGATGACAGATGTCCCCGCAAAATACTGGAATGGATACCACCGGTGAGGAGGAAAAGAGGACGTCCACGGAGGAGTTGGCGAGATGACGTAACGGAAGCAATGGTTGCAAGAAATTTAGAAGAACTTACATGCTACGATAGGTTACAATGGAAGTTGGGGACGGAGAAACGGCGACAGCTGTAAAGATCAGTTTTATATATATATATATATATATATATATATATATATATATATATAATCTTCTAGTGCACTGCAATCAATTTGAATACCAGTACAATTCATTTAGTTTCAACCCGTTCGGTAACGTTACAAAATTCGTATTTATTTATTATGTTTTCCTTACACTCCTGAGTTCATTATACTTAAGTACATATTCCTGAGTGCATTAAGTTAATTAACGAATAAGTTATTTAAGTACTAGTTTACTAATCGTCAATTTACCGTGTGTTTCTGTTAGTTTTACCTTTAATTATATATAATTTACATTTTATTATTTTCTGTAGTAACCGTCAAATAGGGACATATTCAGTAACAGAGATCTGTGAAAATTGCAACAAATGAAAACTTAAGTAAAAAAAAACAATAGCATTCATAGAAAAGGAGCTAGTTAGGTCAAAAATAGTCGTGAAAGTCCAGTCTCAGCGTTTTTTCAACTTTCGATGAGAAATTTCATTCGGGTTCAATAGGAAGCTTTTAAAAAAATATGTTTTTCACATTTGCGTCGTAATAAATCGATACCTTAAACACGAAAAAACACAAGAATTAATGTGTATAAAACGACTTCAGTGTTGGCGTTGCTTAATGGAAATGCGTCACAGGTTCATACTGAGAGACACGAAAAACCACATATAAACAATAGGGACGAGATTCTTAGAGCTGTGAAGGGACACAGAAGAGAAAACAGAATAAGAAACGTGGACCTAAGGACGGGGTTGCAGATATACATTTTGCAGGATAAAATAACACAGAATAGAAGAAGATATCACATGAACAGAATAGATTCGAGCAGAGTTCCAGTACAAGTCTGGCATTATATACCATTAGGAAGAAGACGTCTTGCAAGGCCAAGGAAGAGTCGGTTCCTTAATAGACAAATTGTGCCTAATATTTGAAATGCAGAAGAAGAACAACGATAGTTTAAAAGTAAACATAAAATGTACATTGGAAAGTTGTTAATATTGTTACGACGGTCTACTTCTCGCCGTAAGGTACAGTGGAAAATAAAATACAAGACAATAATGAAATCACTAATCACCAGCTTTAATTTTCACAGTTAAACAGTTCGTAATTAACAACACAGTCTTTTACAACGAATCAAATAAAAATTGTTCACACGCAATAAAATGTCAACTAATATAAAGCACAATTGTATTACAATTACACCGCCCGATTATAAAACACAACACTTCACTAATAACTACTTGAACGCACACAGCATCCCCCGACAATAAACTCGAACCGCACTGTAATATATCGCAGCTATAAATGAAACTCAACCTCGTTGAGTACTGGTATTTATACCCCCCCCCACCCGAAGAACTAGATTATTCCATACTGCGCTTTAGCTCTAAATTAAGACGTAATTAATTGCGGCCTTGGCACAGTCCGCGCGGCAGGCGGCTTCCAGAAGAGTCTCGCAAGGGCATGTTGAAATCACGTACGTCACAACATTTACTCGTATTCCACTGGATCGTTCGAGAAACACGTAGATTATTCTATAATGTCGTAACACTGCACCCTCCTTAAGCCTGTTCGTCCCGAACTGGCAAACCGTCTCTGAAATAATACTCGACCAGGCGATCTAGGAGGACGTCCTTGCGAAAGATAATTTCCGGTTCTTCGAATTCAGTCTCGTGTGATCCGAACATCAAGTTCCCAGTAATGCGAGTCTTCCGCTCATCCACTAGTTTTGCTGGAATCACTCCCGTTGCGTCATGTACTGATGACCTAAACACCACTGGCTGATCGAAGTCTGTTTGGTTCTCGTCAACAACCTCTTGCGTAACTTCATCTTCAACAACTTTTCCTCCGAGCGCTTCTAACAGCTCAGGAACAAGCAGGAGTCTTGTCTCGATACCCATACTTCGCTTTCCAATCACTTCTTTTGTCGTTACACGTATTTGTATTTCCTCTGCTAGCTCTTCCGCCATTTCCGCTTGCAATAGGGAGGGTTCCTCTTGACCAGACCTGTTTACATTTTCTTCGACTAATGCCACTTGCTTAATAGAATGGTTGGTAGACCCTGTCATTTTAGCCATGCAAGCTTTATCTTCTCTTGGCCAACCATCAGGACATTCTCTCTTAAGTCCACAAAGAATTCGTAGGCATTCATAATGTCCGTGCCAAGAATCACTTCATCGACTATGTCTGCAACGAGCATTTGGTGGCTAAACTCGAGAAGACCCAGGCGTGCACGTACATCTTACTTTCTTAGCACCTTGACGGGGCTTCCAGTCACAGTCTGTGTTGTACAAGAGCTAATTAGTGGCTGGCGGTTGCTGACTAAGTCAGGGCGCACAGTGGACACTGTTGCGCCCGTGTCAAATGAAAATGATGTTGGTTTACCTTCCGCAAATCCATTAACAATCAAGTTTCCACTGGTGTTATGTCGCGTGGAAACTGTGTGCTGTTCTGGGGCTTTACTTCTCAGTAGTGTGTTAAGGGGGGTATCGAGCCAAGAAATGTGACGTCACGATCAGCTGATGACCGGAAGTAGTGACATAACGAACATCTGGTAATGACGTCACAGGTAAGTGATATCAGATGACGTCATAATCAGCTGAACAGCTGATGTGATGTCAGCTGAATGTGATGTCATGTTCTGGTCAGAGTAGATCGTGACGTCACACTTACTGGCTCGATCCCCCCCCCGCCTACTTGAACCTGAATTTCTGTGTCTGTACACGCGCGCATTCGGACACAAAATATTTTCCGGTGAAAGTTAGTTTATACCAACAAACGACCCGATTCAAATCTGTAAAAACCTGTTAGCACCATTTAATTTATAAATAATAAAAATAATTAAGCAGTAAACTGCAATTTGGGATGAAAAACAGTGTATTGTGTCATACCAAAGTACCTGCCTACTCGTCAACACTAATAGAATTGCGCCATAACGCTTCACGGTGATACGCTGCAACAGTTCTAACAAGTGGCTTGCACCACAACGCTTCACGATGATACGACGCAACGGTTTCAATAAAAAATAAATAAAACCAGTCCACGAAAGTCATCGAGAGATGTTGCACCGGCAACGGTGAACGAAACACTGGCCCCTGTAAACACTATGTCACTCGTATAAATGGTGGTAGTGGTGGAAGGGGAAATGAACGCGGAGGGGAGAAACCTGTTAGCACCAATTAATTTATTAACAATTAAATAAGGAAAATTATTAAGCAATAAACTATAATTTGAGATTATAAAACGTGTATTGAGTCATACCAAAGTACCTACCTACTCGTAACCACTAATAGAAGTGCACCATCCGTTCACCTCACTATCTCTACTCGTCAACACAATCGTTTGAAAACCTGTCTACGAATGTCATCGTGAGACTTTGCACCGGCACACATGTATCAAAAACACACACATGTTGACTGCTGACGAAACACTGGGCACTGACTACACTGTGTCACCGGTAGAATAGAAATGGTGGTATTGATGAAAGGGGTAAAGGAACGAGGAGGGGGAAAAATAACGCATACAATGTTTTTTAATACATTTATTATCAAAGACACATATAAAAAAAGTGTTACCAAAAATACAGACATACAATATTTACAATTTTTAAATAGTAAATGTCTGCTACACGATCTTTTTGTCCTTTGTATTGAAGGTAAAGCGTGTCCGGTTGTATGCATTGCAGTTCCTCATCCGTAAACAGTTTCGAGTATCTCTTCGGCAGGTAGACTTTTAATAATCCCGTACTGTCCTTTCCCTTCGTTATAACGGCCGCCAGAGAAGGTCCGTACAGGGTTATCTCGTTCTGCAACGAGCAATCGGATACTTCGTACCCGTTTGTAAGTCGTGATATCTTACGTACTCGTATACGGTGACGCTTCCAAACTTCTGTATAAACGAATCCATAGCTTGCGTAGTAAGTCTGCTGATTGCGAAGCGTTGCTTCCGACAGTTGACACAAGACTGAACGTTATAGATAACAAGCCCCGTTTATATAAGCGGATAATCCCCTGTTCTACTATTGCGTGTACCTACACAACATCCTGTCAACACGAATTGCACCATAATGTTTCACGGTGATATGATGCAACAGTTGTAACAAGAATTTCCTGTAGTCGGTCGAGTATTGTGAACTACACTGACATAAATTATTGTAGTGAATTTTATAACTAGATGCATACATATCGTTGTGTCAATTACGTATAATTAAAACAATGATATGTCGTCTCGTCTTTTCCAAGCGACCCAGGAAGGTGAGACGAGATACGCTTCGTTTTTTTAAGTGGTTTCCCCGTTTCACGATCAAATGAAACATGCCTACTCCAGCGTTACCTAGCACCTAACACGCTAAGAACTCAGAACTGTTAACGTGTACAGTTAGGTAAAAAATCAAACGTACACTACACAGTGTCGACTAAAGCTATATTTTATTATAATTTTTTATTGTTTTAAACTGTTTTTTTTTGTTTCACTTAAACTAATAGTTCGGTATACGGTTGGAATATCGAGAAGCGACTTTTTCACGTATCACACACACACACACACACACACACACACACACACACACACACACACACACACAAAGATTCTGTTAAACCGAGGCGAGTTTACAGGTGTTTCCACCGTGCCAGTGACTAGTCTTAGATAACTCGACTACGTTTATGAGTATCTCTACCCCGACAGTGACGTAGCCGGTTACAATCAATCATCTCTCTCTGTCTCTCTCTCTCCCTCTCTCTCCCTCTCTCTCTCTCTCTCTCTCTCTCTCTCACTGTCATAACGTGAACAAACTCAGACAACGAACCTTGATGTCCTGTAGGATACACAAACGTATATACTTAACTACTATACACATACTTATAATAGGCAACATTGCATTGTGTAATGTAAAGTCACACACAAACACACATTAAAATATATTGTTATACATAACGTTCGTGCACAGAGTACACCGTAAAGCACGTTGTTTTCTCGCGTTTACCATCCACTCGCTGTAGAAGAACGCTCTACGCAGCGCGCACCTGGTAAACGTTCCGCTGTCGTCGTCCCGATGTTGCACGATGGGGCACTGTAACGAGCTCGTTAACCGGTTGCTCACCGTCGGCGCGTTAATTTCGTTGAGGTCGATAACGTTGCGGTGGTACGTGCGTAGAAAAGCGGCTTTCTCCGACCCTTTAGTGTAGATGGTAAATTCGAACAGATTTGTGCGATCGCACGCGACACGTCCGTGTATGGAATGTAACCGTCGTCCCATCTCAACCGGTGATAACGCCGTTCCAACCATTCGTTGGTTCTTATCGTCTTCTCGGTGAGACGCGATAGTTCGTAAGGAGGCGCGAAAAACGCCACCGTAAAGCATCATGTAGACAGGTCTACCGCGGCGAACTCCTTGAGAACGTACTCGTTCTGCACACCGCGGAACGCTTGAAACTCGACACCAGCGGTTCGAGCGTCCTCCTCTTCTCCTCGTGGCGACATGACGAGAATTGTTACTACGTTAACGCGTACGAGATGATTTATATTCACTCCGCCATTTTTGTTTTATTTTCCTTCAACATTCTTCATCCTTTTCAAGGCTTCGCATCAGCTCGGCTATGATATTATCCGGTATCACCGGTTCCGCTTTCCCGTACATAACGAGTTCGTCGTACTTCACGATATCGCAAAACACGTTCGGTGGGCACACGTATTGTCCTCCCGCACTCGATACTACGCGATCGATGTACAGTTTAATATTCTCTTGTTCGTAAAACAAAAGAGCTACGTACTTTTTAACTATCGGTATTAAGCGAACAAAAGACGACCACTCGCTTTCATTCATTACGATCGAACTGTTCTTTTTGTCTTTCAAATGTACACATCCGCGTTTCTCGTAAACACTTTTAATTCTGTCGTCTTCGTCTCCTTTGTCCTTGTCCTGAAACAAAACTAACTTAACGTCGGACGAACGGTATCGAAGACCGTCGGTAATTCGTTCCTGTAAGAAAATCAACAAGTTCCAATCGGTGAAATCGAATAGCACGCGTTGCGGACGAGCACCGTTCGTAAAAGAAACACAAAAATCGTGTACGCGTTCTTCGAACACACCGGCTGTTACGTATCGTCTGTGCGACAACGGGTACATTAGACCCAAGTACACGTCGCGGTTGCGATTGCTACTGCTGCTGGTCGAATACATGTCGTTAGGTAATAATAATAAAACACAGTCACAACGTTCACAGTAACAACGTTCCCAGTCAACTGCAGTCTCCCAACTGACGGATGATGATGCAACACTAGGTAATATGTATATAAATATCGATTTCCGTTAGTGAAATACAATTTCCTGTTAGTGGGGGGAGGAGACAACTACCCCTGTGGTAGAGAGGGGGGAATCAAGTGCGTCTGTGTACAGTGTTGGACAGCGGAGTGTATACGTTGAGCGAATTGTGAACTATCATGCAGAAGACCGTGGTTTCTGCAGGGAAATTTTCGGAGGACTCGAATTCTAATCGAACGTCGACCGGTGAAGACTTGAGCGACTCTCTTGTCTTGTCTGCTACAATCGAAGACGAATAGCGGTGCTTTATCTCTGAATACGTCTGGCGATAGAAGTACGTTGGATTGAGTCCTATGGTAGTACGATTTTTGAAAACAATAATACATGTCGTACAGCAGCGCGTAGCCTCCGTTAGCGATATCCAATTCAGGTTATCGTACGGGTAGTACTTGTCGTTCAGAAAGAGTCTCGCTTTGATCACCTTGCAGTGATCGAATTCGTCAGCGTGTTTTTTCACATCGTTTTTTCTTCCGATCTGGAAGGTCAGTATCACGAACCGCATCTTCTCCAGTTGTGACGACGTCTTGATCGTCCACGTCTGCCTGCTGGTCGTCGGTAAAGCCGGGTATTCGTGGAGTTCCCAACTGCGAAACGGTATGGACAGCGGCGGGTCCTTCCTCATGAGGTCTAACAGCTCCAAGCGCGTATCGTTGTTCACGTGCACGTACGGAACCATCCACGAGATTTTAGTCAGTTCGAGATCGGCGTTAGGGTCTGTAGGCGTAGTCGCGCTCGTCACCATAGCGTTTAAATCGGTGGACGTGCGTAACAGTAGCAGCTCTTGTTTCATGGCTGATCTGTTTTCTCCTTTTTCAACACTCGACTTGCAGCTATGAGGTATCGTTTTGTATTCAGTAGTCGAACGTCAGAATATTTAATTTAGGAAAGACGTTAAAACTTGAACGACGGTGAATCAAATTTGGATCAAATACAGTGAAAAATAAACTATTAAATATTCATTATATTATAGTCTCCAACTCACGTGTATAAGTATTTAATTCTAATATTTTTAAACACTTGCTTACTCACCGTCTTGTGACGCCTTTAAAACTTTCAATAACTACGCGTTTTAAGGATAAATCCTCATCATCAGGTTATATAAAAATACCAATCCTGGAGAAGTCGTCAAAAAATAAAAAATTTTTATCAAACATCACAGTATGTATGTCATCTAAGAACACATTATTGTAGCACTTCACACCGTTTCGCGACCTGTTGCGCACCACTACACGCTATCGATTACTACCATATTGTTTTTAAGGAAAGTTTTGATTTTTTGACGACTTCTGCAGAAGGATTGGTGTTTTTATATAATCCGACGTCAGTATTGCCATAAAGTACTGATCGCTCTGGTCAGCGATGGGTAAACCTTTATCGGACGACCCTAACGGTTGATGATTTGTTCCTGCTGTCGAAGTGGTGTAGGGTCCGCTCATTCTAGCCATGTGTTAGGCCTATCCAGACAAAACTAGCACTTGCACTTCGGTAGCCTATTATTATTTACTATAGATTGTTATTGACAACTGACTGGCTGGAGAATTCACAAAACAAGTAGTACAGAAATTGTAGTAAGCCTTTTGTTCTGTGTTTCAGTATTCGTTCGTTATCTTACTTCCTGCGTGGTGTATAGCCAAGACTAGCTTAAATTAAAAACTATTTATTTATTATTATTATTTGATGTTCTGCCCTAAGGCAGGTCTTCAAATGGTAAAAGCTCTCCAAGCTGTCCTATCGCATGCCAGTCTTTTCGTTTCTTCGTAACACCCTCTGATTTTAACACAATCTATTATCTTCATTATTCTAGGCCCTCTTCTTTTTTCTCTTTGTATGACACCTTCCATGGTACTTGTAAGCAAGCAGTCTCTTCTTATACAATGACCTAACCAATTCCTTTTTCTATTTTATTTTACCTTCAGGATTCTTCTCTCTTCCTCCATTCTTCTTAAAACTTCATCATCTCTTACTTTACCAACCTACGTCACTTTTTCCATTGCTCGCCAAACCTACATCTCAAATGCTTCTAATCTTTTCTCGTCCTCTTTCCTCAGTGTCCCATGTCTTTGCACCATATAAAGCAACGCTGCACTTTACATAGAGGGCCATACCAATTGCTCTGCTAGGGATATCCAACATGGATCCTTAATGTGGTGGAATCCTGTTGCTTTCCACATCCTCATACCGTTGACCAAGCGGTTCATCCGCCTTTGGAGACAGTTTCCCATCCCAAGGGCAAGAAAGTGCCCTACCTCTACGCGCTCATCCGCCCTACGAAGAGACCGTTGGCACTTGGTAGAGGGGAACTTCTTATCCCGGGAGTCACTCGGCAGGTGCTTGCAGTTTCAAAGAGATGATGATGGGTGATGTTTATTTATAAAACACCGTTTTTACTTTTTATTTTTCGCGTCTGTATTAATAGGCCTAAATGTTTCTTTTTTCCAGGTAAGAGAAGATAATGTAGTACATTGAACTGATTGAGGGAAGCATTCCAGTTACTAAGTGAAAGAACTTTTAAATTGTTTTTATATAAAATACTATGTGCGTGTGGAAACGCGATCAATTCTACGTAGAAAGATATGCCATGAAGTAACTTTCATTAAATTCCTACTTATTTTTGATACGAGTAGTCTAGTCGGTGCTGGTAAGCTAGGTATCTGCTTACATGGAAGTCGTTGTCGAAAAGGTTGCCAGTATTTCAAAAATGTGGAGTTCCATAAGCAACGGACAAATTGGAATGGGAAAATGTGATACGTTTGGAGAGATTACATTTTTTGCATACCTTACTGAATGTGTATCGTAATTCCTTGTAAATTTGCAGACGTGTCAACGGTAATAGAGCTTGTCCTAAGTCTGCTGAATCATGACTGCAACAGTGATAAACTCTCCTAGGTTCACCAAACCATAGAGCTTTATATCATATACAATGTCATTAATGTATCCTCAGAAAAAAAATCCATTGGTGTAAGGTCTGAGCTTCTAGAAAGCCTACCCATCCAACCCTCTGGGAACAGGGTACGTCGCGACAGGAACGTTATAATGACAAGTAGGAGCTCACCGTCTTGGCTAAAAAGTAACAACAGTTTTTTTTTCAGGCAAAAATAACAGTCCTATTTTCTCTCTCAACGTTTCCAACCTGAGGGAAAACGCAAAGTTCTAGCAAGTCCAGGTAATTGTCGTCGTCTTGTTTTCTCCGCGAAAAAGAAAGGGATGATGTCTTGTTCAGCAGTAACCCATATCACACAATAGGTTTTGCAGAATCACGAATAGTGAATTTCATTCGGTTGTTCACTTTTTGTGTTGTTCCTACAATTGTGACAATTAACACGCGCATTGGTGTAAAAAGTGACTTCATGTGTGAGGAAAGCTCGGCGTAAAAAATTTGTACCATTATCTTTTTCGTTTAGCATAAAATTCACAAAATTAACTTTACGCCGATCGCTCGCTTTGATTTCTTATCAAGTTTAATTTCTTACACTGTCTACAGACGATTAAGGAGTGTATTTTGAATTGCAGTCTTTGGGATTTTTAACTCCAAATCTAGTCGAGCAATTAAATCTTTCGGGCGTCTGGCACAATATAATCGAATGCGCTGGACATTATCGCCTGGTGTTTTTTGGCCATTATCAACTAGTTACGTTTTACATTTTCTGTTTCACAAATTCATGAAACAATCGACGAATAGCTTTACCGTAAGGTCAGAATGTCTTGTCCAGGACAAGAACGCCGAACAGAAGAAGCGAGTGATTTAAATCAACGAACACAAAATACAAGTATCTGCCTACTTTACTCGTTTAGTACTACTTCGGAAATAAAACTTACAATATGTACTTACATTTTAGCTGTAAAACCAACGTGTTAGGTTCAAAAGTTGTAGGCGAAATTTTTAAATCTCGGAATTATTTTCTGATGACACTGAGTCACTTTCGGATCGCCCTTCATATGTTACCACATTGTTTACTAAAAATCTCATTGGTTTTGCAACCTCAGCCTTGTCGAGTCGTCAGGCTACTATGTTGATAGCCCTCTGTTTAAAATACGTGTATCCTGAGAACTCGTTTCTACAGCCACGTAATTAAAGAACCAATTTCTTCGTTTTTTCTCTCCGAGCATCATTCAGTTAACGTTTTACTGGTAACTATTTTCATAATTAATATTTTATCCTTCCTATCGCCTTCCGCTAGCGAGCTGAAATTAGCTCTGATGACGATAACAACGTTGGGAATGGTGATGATGACTGTTCATTCATTAAATTCATTCTACTGTTTAGACTTCCAATAATAGGCCTACGTATATTTGTTTACCAACATTATCCCTATTTCACTTGCTATATACACAGTTTCTTCATTTTTTAGATAAAATATATATGGAGAAACATTAATATAAGTTTATTCCTGCTAGGTCTATTTAATTTTTATCAAATAGAGAAACATATCAGGGCGGCTGAAGCGTAGTGCTGGCCACACTCCCTTCCTTGTATTCCGTACGGCTCACATTAGGCAGCCTACCCTGCCTACTCCTAAGCTACTTCGGTGGTATACATGGGAGCCATTATTATTATTATATAGAAACATATCATTTATTTAGTTATGAGAAAGTTGTTTAGTTATGTTATATGATGCACAAATAATTACGTATACCGACTGCACTGGGTGTTGTTACAAAAGTTCGTCACAGGCCGCAGTGTTAATTTCTTGATAAGACTCAGGGTAAGATTGTGAACAACCGTGTTTTCTCGCTTCATCCAAATGTTTCACACATTCTTCGATAACGCATCCTCAGTGACGTCAGCCTCAGTCGAGCCATTGACGATTACGCTGTCGTAGGGAAAAGATGTCAAAACAAAAACTACATAAATGTTAAGCCTCAGAACAGCGGTATTCTTACACTACCGAAGATTATGGAAGTGTATGAATAGGATTAGAATCTGAATATCGATACTAGCGGTGTTAACCTTCTTTTTATAACCTACTACTTTTGATCGTATTAAATACAAGGTAACTGCCTTGGAACTTCTTAACTCTGCCTTACTCCTTAACTATAGTTATAATTTGTATTGATATAAATTATTAATACTACATCATTTACCAAAGATATATCTTTTGTAATACTAACAATATTTTTGTTTCTTATATACAACAATTTATCTGAAGCATTTTTGTTTATCATACTATGTAAATTGTGACCATATCGATGTAAACTAAATTGTTTGAGTGCTTTTAAATAATTCTGTGTACGCGCTGAACCGATGATACTGTCAGAGCATCGACAAGTAGATGTGTGAATGAACGCGTGGTGGGAGAGTCGTCCTCCCTCGAGGCACGCCTGCGTTTGTAGGTCAGAAATTACACGGACCCGACTGCACGTACATATGTCGGTTAAATTTTTCTTTGGAAATTATTATATTTAATAAAGAAGTCATTTAGAACACCGTACATGAAAGCATTTCTAGTAAAGCAGCGAAACTTTGGAGGTAAGTAAAGCCGTTTATGGACAATAGACACAAAATGTTGGAACAGACCGGCTAGAATTTTTCAAAATACGACGTCAATAACTAACAATTTAGAGAGATTCTCAGATCTTGGACACCATAACCTAAACCTATGAATACGGTATGACCACCTCCACAGAATGGACGATCAAACGTGCCCCCAAAATGAATCTCAAAATAGATATTAGAAGAAAGTCCAAAAGAGGACCTAGGAAGAGGTCATGAGACGTTGAGGTAAAGAAACAATGGTGAACAGAGTATTATAGGCCTACAAAAGTGGTTGATATGACTGGCCAACACGACTGAAAGGAAACGGGATTCGGGTTCGTGTGTAAAAACTTTGCAAGGAAATAAGAAACGCCGATAATGTATTAGACCGTTCCAAACAAATAAGAAGGCGCGTTATAGTGGCGAGAGTAAATATATGAATCGGGTACTCTTCAACTTATAACTCTATTTCTATCATGCCGAGATGTCAAATTTGATCCAGAAGTTTTGGTCTAAGAATTTAACATTCAAATAACTTCTTATTTCAGTTTAAATTTAGCAATTTTAGAATTCATATCTTGGTAACAAAAAAAAAGATATATGATTTCTAATACATACGTAGTTATTTCTTAACGTGAAGGTTTCTAAGGCCAGGCTCCACTTTGCTGCGCCTAGTTGTGCCGTACTGTGCTAAATGTGCTTTAAATAGCTTCGCTTGATGTTTGCACAATACTACGCCAAAAAACAGCAGCTTCGTACACTTTAGGACAGTCTGTATCTGCATGTGTTTGATGTCACACGTAGTTACCTTTTCTCAGTTTCTGAGCTTTTTGTGTTTTATTTTGTAATCATCTTTTCTTCATTCCTTTCGTGTCTCAGCCATCTGCGGGCTAGGATGACACAATTGCCCTCACTTTCTGAAGTTCTTCTCTTTTTGCCAGTATGGCATTCTCTGGTTCACTTTTATTCGTTTTCTTCCGGTAACACTACATTCGTTTTTTTGTTTCTCTTCGGACAGATCCTTTATAGGTTATATAAAGTGTTTGTCTTTGCCAATGTGATGCGATGTGAGCTTTGTGCCACGGGTAGAGGACACGGGCTTAATGCCTCCTTCTTCAAGTGAAAAAGATTTATATATTTTTATACATAAATTTTTATTACAGTATATAGTGCAATTATGAAATAGCATTTCTGGTGAATTATGAAGTAACTGAATGACTGAAGCGAGCTCTCTGTTGTAACTCGACCGTTTGGGATTTGTGTGTCTGTTTATCTACAGTTTGGACTACAACTCAAACAACTTTTGAGTGTATCAAATACATTTTGTAAAATTTAGAGATCATGTCCATATTTATACCCCACATACCACTATTGGTTTTTAGATTGATCTCACTAAAAATATAGTGACAGGAGGTAAAAGTGTGAAGCGTCAAAATTTTGAAAAACTGGATATATACATGTGGGGTATCAAATTAAAGAAAATTTTAACCAAAAGCTGAACGTAGTGTTCAGTCTTGTCAACAGTAGTGCTCAGTCTTGTCAACAGTAGTGTTCAGTCTTGTCAACAGTAGTGCTCAGTCTTGTCGACAGTAGTGTTCAGTCTTGTCGACAGTAGTGTAAACCCTTGTCAACAGTAGTGCTCAGTCTTGTCAACAGTAGTGTTCAGTCTGTCGACAGTAGTGTTCAGCCTTGTCAACAGTAGTCTTCAGCCTTGTCAAAAGTAGTGTTCAGTTTTGTCAACAGACGTGTTCAGTCTTGTCAACAGTAGTGTTCAGTCTTGTCAACATTAGTGTTCAGTCTTGTCAACAGTATTATTCAGTCTTGTCAACAGTAGTGTTCAGTCTTGTCAACAGTAGTTGACAGTAGAGAGTTTTCTGTCTCTCTTTCGCTTTCTTATCTTGTCGTTTTTCTGCTTCTTCCGCCTCCTGCCTGCGTTTCTCATCCTGTCGTTTCTCCGTCTGTAACAGCAGCGCCTGTAAATTTTCCATCATCTGACTGGCATCCATTGTTTACCGATTAATTAGAAATTACACAGTCTTGCAGAAGTGTCCACTGTTTCCACTGTTAACGGTTCTATCCCAGTTCTGACACCACTGTCACGACGGTCTACTTCTCGCCGTATGGTACAGTGGAAAATAAAATACAAGACAATAATGAAATCACTAATCACCAGCTTTAATTTTCACAGTTAAACAGTCCGTAATTAACAACACAGTCTCTTACAACAAATCAAATAGAAATTGTTCACACGCAATAAAATATCAACTAATATAAAACACAATTGTATTACAATTATACCGCCCGATTATAAAACACAACACTTCACTAATAACCACTTGAACGCACACAGTATCGCCCGGCAATAAACTGAACTGAGCGTCCCTGCGTACCTGTATTTATACCCCGCCGAAAACCTAGATTATTCCATACTACGCGTTAGCTCTACACTACGACATAATTAGTTGTGGCCTTGACACAGTCCGCGCGGCTGGCGGCTTCCAGAAATGTCTCGCGAGGGCATGTTGAAATCACGGACGCCACAATATTTAGTCGTATTCCACTGGATCGATCGAGAAACGCGTAGATTGTTCTGTGATGTCGTAACAATATTTTGGTTTGCCGGGCTATAAAGCCGTGGTCAGTGAGCTACAGTACTGATACTAAGACTGAACCACAGTACTGTAGTTCAGTCTTAGTATCAGTACTGTGGTTTATTGATTGTGTGATCTTTGTCAGTGTTTTCAGTCCTTTCGCACTTAAGGTGGTCGCCGATGGAGCAACAGTTAACATCGGACCATGGCCTTGTAGTCCGGCGAACCAAAATATTAACAGCTAGCACCCCGGCCGTGAAAGCCATAGACAGCAGTTGTATTCATGTAAAGTATTCACTATAAGTGTGTAAGAATTTAAAAACAGTTATTTTCCTGTTGAAAATTTAAGTAGTAGAGACTTCTGGTTATTGGTTTTGCTTTTCTAAGTACTTCAAAACAGTTTTATCGTTGACATGGCAATACGATAATTAATTAATATTGCTACGACAGCACAGAACAATCTACGCGTTTATCGAATGCGCCAGAAAGATCTCGACGTAAGCGTGTGGTGTACGTGCTACTAGACGCATTTTGCGAGAATTTTCTCGACTGTGCCGGGCTTCGCTCGGGCGCTCGGACTCTGTCAAGGCCGTAGCAATTACGTAGTTCGCGAGAGATAAGACGCAGTTTGGAGGCTTCTGGTGTGTGAGCGTAACTATAAATACATCGCGTCGCGGCCTTAGTTTTCAGTTCCATACGAGATTTTGGATAGTGCGGTTCGAGAGTATTAGTGCGATATATTTACAGAGCGGTTCAAGTTATTACGGTGTACGTTCAAGTAGTTATTAGTGAAGTGTTGCGTTTTATATTCGGACGGTATAATTGTAATACAGTTGAGTTTTAATATTAGTGGACATTTTATTGCGTATGAACAATTTTCATTTGATTTGTTGTAGACACTGTGTTGTTAATTACGAACTGTTTTACTATAACAATTAAAGGTGTGATTAGTGACTTAATTGGTGTCTTGTACTTATTTTGTTTCCACTGTACCTACGACGATCGAGTAGACCGTCGTAACAGTGGTGTCAGAAGTGGGATAGAACGGTTAACAGTGGAAACAGTGGATACTTTGTACAAGACGAGTGTATTCGTAATTAATCTATAAACAATGGATGCCAGTCAGATGATGGAAAATTTACAGGCGCTGCTGTTGCAGACAGAAAAACGACAGGACG
The DNA here is from genome assembly GCA_034769895.1 of Magicicada septendecula. Lineage (NCBI taxonomy): Eukaryota > Metazoa > Arthropoda > Insecta > Hemiptera > Cicadidae > Magicicada > Magicicada septendecula. The sequence goes on along the minus strand of CM068372.1, from coordinate 447,848,691 downwards.
AGAAACGCAGACAGGAGACGGAAGAAGCAGAAAGACGACAAAAAGAAGAACGAAGACAAGAAAGAGAAGAAGCAGAAAAACGACAGGATGAAAAACGCAGGCAGGAAAGAGAAGAGACAGAGGAACGGCGATGACAGGAAACGGAAGATATCAAAGCATTAATACAGAAGCAGAAACAGATCAAGAACACAGTACAGCAGAATTGGGTCTCCTACGAGGTGAGCTTAATAAACAAGTTACTAAAATATCTGAGGTAGGAAAATCTGTCTTGACTGTGGAAGAAGTTATGTCAACAAAAATATCTGCAGTAGAAAACTCAATGGCAAACATAAGAGAACAAATTAAAATTGAAGTTGAACAGTGCATGAAGATTCAACCAAAACAAATTTCTGAACAGACTGTACCAGTGATCAAGACAGAAAAATACACAGAAAATAAGTTAACAGAGAAAGTCACTTTGCCTGCAGTAGGGACAGTTCATGTCAAAGCTCCAACCTTTGACGGAAGCACTCACTGGGCAACGTACCTCCGCCAATTTGAAGCTGCTGCATGCGCAAATAATTGGACAGAAAAAGACAAGGCTGTTTCACTTGTTCTTGCATTAAAAGGACCCGCGGCAGAACTACTACAGAAAGTGCCACCTGACAGCCAGAACACCTATGCCGAGTTGATAAAAGCTCTGGAATTACGGTATGGTGATAAAAATTTGCGAGATGTGTACTGCACCCAGTTGAGAGCAAGGCGACAGCATTCCGGGGAAAGTCTTCAAGAGTTTGAAGCAAGTATCGACAGACTAATTAGACTGTCCTATCCTGAAGCGCCAGAAGATTTTCGAACGCGTTTTGCGGTGCAGACATTTATTGATGGCTTCGGAGATTGTAAACTTCAGCAAGTGTTACGAATGGCAAGACACCGAGATAGCTCAGAAGCTCTTGTTCACGCCCTAGAGTTTGAAGCTGCCAAGTCAGCGTCCCGCTACATTAATGGGTTTGTGCCATCACGTTGCAGTCCGAAGATCCCTGTATCACATTACCGTTACGATGGGTGCAGAAAAACTGTTGTCGGACAAACAATTCAAAAGTTCAAGAGAGTCGAAACGATTTGAAAAAGACAGAAGGCCGAAAGGCTACAACTGTGGAAAACGTGGTCATCTACAGGTAGACTGTTGGGAGAAGAAGATGCCGAGAGAAGAGACTGATCGCACCAATTGGAGAAGTAAAGGCCCAGAACAGCACACAGTTTCCACGCTACATAAGATCAGTAGAAACTTGATTGTTAGTGGATTTGCGGATGGTAAACCAACATCATTTACAGTTGACACGGGCGCAACAGTGTCCATTGTGCGCCCTGACTTAGTCTGTAACCGCCATCCTCTAATTAGCTCTTGTACAATACAGACTGTGACTGGAAGCCCCGTCAAGGTGCTAGGAAAGGTAGACGTACGTGTACGCCTGGGTCTTCTTGAGTTTAGCCACCAAATGCTCGTTGCAGACATTGTCGATGAAGTGATTCTTGGCACGGACATTATGAATGCCTACGGATTCGTTGTGGACTTAAGAGAGAATGTCCTGTGTGTCGGCCAAGAGGAGATAAAGATTTCCATGGCTAAAACGACAGGGTCTACCAACCATTCGATTAAGCGAGTGGCATTAGTCGAAGAAAAAGTCAACAAGTCTGGTCAAGAGGAAACCTCCCTGTTGCAAGCGGAAATGGAGGAAGAACTAGCAGAGGAAGTACAAATAAGTATAACGACAAAAGAAGTGATTGGAGAGCCAACTATGGGTGTCGAGACAAAACTCTTGTTTGTTCCTGAGCTGATAGAAGCGCCCGAGGGTAAAGTGGCTGAAGATGAGGTTACGCAAGAGGTTGTTGACGAGAACCAAACAAACTTGGATCAGCCAGTGGTATTTAGGTCATTAGTACATGACGCAACGAGAGTGATTCCAGCGAAGCTAGTGGTTACGCGAAAGATTCGCATTCCTGGGAACGTGATGTTCGGATCGCACGAGACTGAATTCGAAGAACGGGAAAATTATCCTTCGCAAGGACGGCCACCTAGATCGCCTGGTCGAATAGTACTTCGAAGACGCTTTGCTAGTTCGGGACGAACAGGCTTAAGGAGGGGGATGTGCTACGACAGCACAGAACAATCTACGCGTTTATCGAATGCGCCAGAAAGATCTCGACGTAAGCGTGTGGTGTACGTGCTACTAGACGCATTTTGCGAAAATTTTCTCGACTGTGCCGGGCTTCGCTCGGGCGCTCGGACTGTGTCAAGGCCGTAGCAATTACGTAGTTCGCGAGAGATAAGACGCAGTTTGGAAGCTTCTGGTGTGTGAGCGTAACTATAAATACATCGCGTCGCGGCCTTAGTTTTCAGTTCCATGCGAGATTTTGGATAGTGCGGTTCGAGAGTATTAGTGCGATATATTTACAGAGCGGTTCAAGTTATTACGGTGTACGTTCAAGTAGTTATTAGTGAAGTGTTGCGTTTTATATTCGGACGGTATAATTGTAATACAGTTGAGTTTTAATATTAGTGGACATTTTATTGCGTATGAACAATTTTCATTTGATTTGTTGTAGACACTGTGTTGTTAATTACGAACTGTTTTACTATAACAATTAAAGGTGTGATTAGTGACTTAATTGGTGTCTTGTACTTATTTTGTTTCCACTGTACCTACGACGATCGAGTAGACCGTCGTAACAATATCATACAGCGATAGGTATATGTTTGACATAAGCCGTTACATGGCCGGTTCTATAGAAGGCCGGAATATTAAACGTGGCAACATTGGAACCAGCTGATATTTTGAGGCCGACTAGACGATCTCTTAGTTTATATTTCAATAATCAAATCGCGTCATTTTTAATTGCCGGTTAAGAGCAGTATTATTATTTTACATTTTTTGCAAATTAAAAGTTTATTATGTATAATACTATTATATTATTTAAGAAATGTAATAATTAACTCATTCAAATGATAGGAATTCAATAATTCGAACAAAATTAATTCATTAGTGCCTAACACTAATTCACAAATTTCTTCAACTTAAACGTATAAGTACTAAGTGCACACGGACCTATAATTTACATTAATCTATAAATAGACCTACTCATGATTTTAGTAATACTATGAAATTAAATCAAAATATAACATGTTCACTTCAGCTATTTTGTTACACTATGCTTATAGGCCGCAGACGCAACGTTGCCACGTTTAATATTCCGGCCTTCTACTAGAGCCGGCCATGGCCGTTATCATCGCCTACTGTTATTACCAGTATAAACTAACTATAATATGCTTATTATATGGTATTATATTTAACAGGGGTAGTTAAATAAAGCATCCAATATGTATTCGCCAGCCGTATGCCGCGATCCGCAATATGGCTGTGTAAATTCGTTGACATAATTTACCTGCTGCTAACTTATGTCTGTTACAAGAATAACTTCATTACGTACAACTGCCAACTTCCGAAACTCGAAGAAAACTTTTTAACCACATTAACAGCCGTAAGAAACGTCTTTGTACACATGTTCCTACATATTAGGTTAAATAAAATGGGAACCTTCGTAATTTGTACATTAGGTGAATATAATCAACGTATTAACCCGTTGAGGTAAAACAGTGTCTTCTTTGGCAGCCTGTAAATTCGACTTAATTTTCATGTTCTAACTTCGGAGAACGTAACCTGTTTTGTAAGCCTATTTCATCTATTTTAAAAAATGCAAATTTCCGTATGTTGAGTTCCTGTATTATTGCAACGATAAAAGGACAACAGTTTTATATGAAACTAAGACTAGTAACATTACAAATTATATTTTCGGTGGCATGTATTAGTGTGTGTGTGTGTGTGTGTGTGTGTGTGTGTGTGTGTGTGTGTGTGTGTGTGTGTGTGTGTGTGTGTGTGTGTGTGTGTGTGTGTGTGTGTGTGTGTGTGTGTGTGTGTGTGTGTGTGTGTGTGTGTGTGTGTGTGTGTGTGTGTGTGTGTGTGTGTGTGTGTGTGTGTGTGTGTGTGTGTGTGTGTGATTTCTTTATAAGTAACTATTTGAGTTCTTGCAGGATTCTCATAATATCAAATTCTAATTACTTCTGCAAGTAGATTGTAGAACTCGATATCAGAGCAGAACTCGAAGTAAAGGACGTAAATGAAATTATTTCAATTTATAGAAGACAATGGTGGGATCATCTGCAAAGGATGTCAGGGGATCGATTGCCGAAAGCGGCACTGAACTATAAAGCCATTGGTAGAAGAGACGTGGGTTGTCCGAGGATGAGATGGGTGCCGGAACAGGTTATATAACCTAATCCTTGAAGAGGAGAAGAAGAATAAGAAGTAGATTGTATTATTTTCATCGTTTTAATTGACCTAAAATGGGTGGTTCGGTGGTTGGACGTTAGTGATCACATTTTCCTATCATATTTGCTTGTTTACAATAGTTCTGTTACCTTAGTCGTTTACTGACTCCTTCTATTAACGTCGATTTTTTACATTCCTATTTATGAGTACTTGAAAAATGATATGTTTTTCAAGCTGTCCTGAGTTCGTGTTGCATCCACATATTCCTTACATACTTTTTAACTGATAACGATCTCTAGAAATTCATCGGGTTATTTAACGATAATGAAGGAAAGATAATTATTTTTATTTTCCGGACTGCTGGACCATGCTCATCTTCTTATGAAACCAGGCGTTTCGACTGCAACTGCGACAATCATCTTCAGTGGGCGTCGCTCTTCATACCGTTCCGATCCTCCGGCGATTGATGATGCGGCACTCCAAACCGTCGCACCTAAATAGACGTCTGCGTTCGGGCTGCTGATTGGCCGAGTGCTTGGCTAAACCCGTTGCTTACCTGTTTGTTTGAGGGAGGGGAGGGAGGTCTCTATGCTCTCGGCCAATCAGATAGTAAACTAAAAATTACTAAAGTTGACTCACGACATGGAAGTTTTAATGTTATGACAAAGCTAATTCATTTTTTGGTAACATTTTCGTGAGTAAAAGGAGAAACGGCATAATAAATAATATTATTACTAAGTTAAATAGTTGGAAGTGACAAGATGTTTTCAATACACTTTGTAGACGATCAGGCTGTAATTGCAGAGGACGAAATTGATATAAGTTATTTGCTTAGGAAACTAGCAGAAGAACATGCGAAATGGGGTCCCGAAATAAATACCTCAAAAACTGAGTACCTTATAGTAGCCGGTGAAGGTCAAGACCTAAAACTAGGAACAAAAGTGATAAAAAATATTAAAAACTTCAAGTGTTTGGGTGTAACGATGACAGCGGATGGTGACAGCAACCAAGAAATAAAAGTAAGAATAGGACAAGCTAAGACAGCAACAAAACAATTAAACAGTCTGCTTTGGAGTCCACGAATAACAAAAAACAATAAAATCAGAATATATAAGACTATAGTCGAAAGTATAGGCCTATATGGAGCAGAACTGTGGGAAATCAGTAAAAGAAATAAATCCATAATAAGAGCTATACTAACAAGACTAGATAGAGTGTGAGAAATGTAGAGATAAGACAAGCGATGGGAATCGACCTTGACATTATAGAGACAATAGAAGCAAGAAGACTGAATTAGTTTGGGCACCTAAAAAGAATTTCGGATGAGAGGTGGCCAAGGAAGGTATGGGAATAGACTCCACCCTCTAGAAGGAAAAAAGGAAGACCTAAACATTCATGGAAAATGGACGTCGAATATGCAATGAATGCAAGAGGACTTACAGAACAGGACAATTTAGACAGGCGCCAGTGGAAGCTGGGATGCGAGAGGAGGCGCCAGCCGTAATTAAATCGCATAAAAAAACTAAGTTAATTACCGAAATAATATAAGAATACATTTTCTGCCCATGTGTTGTTTCGCATGACATGATGTAGACCTACACGTATGTGGGAGCTCACACAAAACCCAAGCAACACGGTCACGTCGCGTCGATCAGCTAGCCCACCGCTACTCCTTCTTCCACTGTCAGCGGCTTAGTCACCGAGTGACGTCACTAGAACAAGCGACTTAGTTTTGGAGGCTTATACATATAGGCCTACCGCAGATTTCACCAGACCAAAATTTACTGTATACAAAATATCATAACTGAATGAAAGTAAGTGAACATAAATGAAATTAATACAAATTAATAACAGTTCAAAATTAAATTATTTATTTGTTATTGCTGATCTCTTTGTCCTGAAAACATTTAAAACCGAAACCTCAATAAAAAGGAATGTAAAACATGCTAAATAAATTTTGACGATGAAGGGTTTGCGAGGATCGGTCCAAAAAGTATGACACAAATTTTAAATTATTTGTGTCGACGTTTCGACAACATTTATTGTCATCATCAGGGCAACTGTGAATTTGGCGTCGTAACAACTCAGCAACCCTTCATTGTTAAAATTTATTGATTACGGTCGCTACGAAATTAAGGATTCATACTGAATAAAGAAAATACAGATTAATTCTAAAAGGCTGTGTGACGTTAAATAACAAAACAGTAATATATTTTGGTAGTACCTGTCTAAATTACTAAAACACCAGCTGAATCTACTTAATGTCCTGCTAGTGTATTAATCAAATGGTACAAAGGTACCATGAATGTTAGAATATGTATAGTAAACATAAAAAAAAGGTAAAAACTGACTATATTAGAAACTATTCAGGGAGAAAATTTTAAAGAACAATAAAAAATAAATAAAACCAATAAGATTGAGTGGTTAGATCAGACTATTACCATCGTTAGAATTTGTCACACAGGAGTATCAAAATAATCGCTGGGCAGTTTATTTTCGGAGGCCATCGTTTTTAAACGGGTAAAGGGTATCCCTGGTTAAGATAGGTCAAATCCCCTAAATCATGGATTTTCAAATAAACCCGACAATATTGTTTAGTTGGACTGAAAAAATAAGGTACCCACAGTTCGTATCTCAACCCTCTTTCCACCCGGGGGGGGGGGGAAGTGGGGTTTTTGTTTTTTAAAGACGTTTTTTCATGAGACTTAAAAAAGTATTAATGTAGCGGGCGTGAAGACTTTTCCTGGTGAATTTTTTTAAGGTCAAACAAGATCATTAAGATTTCTAAAAAAATTCCCGAAACATAAAAATTTGATTTTTTTTGTATGAGTTTTCAGAAAACAACATTTTTTCTGTCATTTTATACAGACCATTAAACAATTTTTTAATGAATTTTTGTCAGAATTTTTCACTTTGTGCAACATCTAAAAAATAAAATTTTTTAATTTTTACGATTGTTTGCGATTGGTGTTACGTGGAATGCACCTTATATAGCAAAAAAAAATAACAGACCATTTTAAAGCTTATAAAAAGACGCGTATTTGGCTCTTTTGTTTGCATCTGTAGGCCTACATTAAAATCTGACTGAGATAGGAATTTTTAAAGTTAGTTTTTACGATTTCGTTTGCAATTTTTTCATTAAGATATAACTATTTTGCCATTTTTCATGGTATACATCGCACGTCGCATAAAATGTCAAAAGACAGTGTTTGTAGTTCTTAAATCAAGGTGCGCTATTTCTACCAGGTGATTGCGAAAAGACCTTGAAGCCACGGCCAGTAAAGAGAAATAAAAGAAGAAGGAGGAAGTTGCGCAACCAGAATTTTCAAACATCTTGATGGTGGAAAACATGTAAAAAAAGAGTTAAGTACGGTTTTGTTAAAATAACTAAAGCGTTATATTTTATACAGGGTATCAGGGAATAACCGGTTTAATATTTAAGATAAGGATAATGAGTTCTTATATCTCCCTACGGGGGGAAAGAGGGGTATCGAGATACGGACTGTGGGTACCTTACTTTTTTAGTCCTACTAACAATATTATCGGGTTTATTTGAAAACCCATGATTTAAAGCATTTGATCTATATTAACTAGGGATACACTTTATTATCCCATTTTGCAACAGTTCTGTATTAGGCCTGTCTCCTTCACACTTTGTTTCAATCTTGTGTTTCACTAAAAACCACCAAATTTCTATA
>CM068372.1:447705686-447835686 GCA_034769895.1 Magicicada septendecula | reverse complement strand
ATGTGAAACACTATTATCCCGAAACACTATTATCAATTACAATTATTATTCTTACAGGGTTCGTCCCTAGGAAGGCCATTACTTTTGTCTAGTGAAGTATTTCAGATCTTAAAATTGTATTTCTGGCAAGATTGTATGCAGGGTATAAATAGATCTTTGTAACTCATTTTCACTTTTTCCTTTAATTAGGGAGTATAAAAAGTAAAACGTTTTATGAAGTATTGTATAAGTAGAATAGAATTTATTTAGGCAGGATATTAAAATAATTAAAAAAGTGTTTAATGCTTGTGTACTGTGTCAAATTACTCTAAAAATAACCACTCATCTCGGTGGCTGGGTCGTTCAGAATGACAGAAAAAACAAAGGTGGTAGTCAGAAATTGTAAGTCAGCTGATTGTAGACGTATATGCCACAAAATAGTAATACATAATAGATTTGAATACAGAGAACTGTCTGCAGTACTGTAGACAAATGAGGTGAGTTAATGTCCAGGACAGGCGAAACCCGTTAGCGTTTTGTCAACTTTCAAGGACGTGTTCCCCCAGATACCGCACAAAATATTGCTGTTGACGATTTAGATTTTCATAAATGAGTTTACTTCTATTTATAAGTAAAATTTACAACAAAATTATAACTAAATGTTTTATTAAATTGAACACGACTAATACGTTTTTGAAAATATATGGCGAACATGTACTTGGTCCAACGCATTTACGTTATTTTTCAAAAATGTTCTGCCATACATATTTTCAATCTGCATAGTCCAAGCTAATGCATAATATTAAATTAAAATTATCAATTGCCTACTTCAATAAAAGGTAGTCTAAGTTAATACTAACTAAATATTAAGAAATAATAATTGTGTAACAAAGTAAATGTTAATATGAAAATTTGAAGTTTTATTAGTATAATATTATTTTTAAATCTAATAGACTGATCTGAATGTCTTCAATTCATAATGCACGGATACTAAGAGAAAACATTTGTAACGAGAAATGGCTCGTGGTTTACATTTCCGTAACTTATAAATCTATCAACAAAATTGTTATAGTTGCGTCTTTCAGTCTTTCGACTGGTTTGAAACCCTTCCCGCATATACCCGTGGTGCGTGTGTTACGGAGTCTCTAACAGGTATATGGGACCTACAGTTTAACGCCGGATTCGAGCGTTAATAGTTGGCGAGGGTTTATACTAGGCAGGATACCTCTCGCTAGTTTGCCATCCCCTTGTGTGGGGGGAGCGGTCGTATCTAAATTAGATGGACCCGGCGGGAATCGAACCCGCGCCGACAGCGTAGCAGCGCCACACGCTAGCCACTATGCCACGACCGCTCCTCAACAAAACTAAATTAAATATTTAAATTAATGTCAACAAAATTAAATTAAATGTTTATCAGTTCTGATACAATTTTACAAATCTAGTTACAGCAAATAAAAAATTCAAATATTATACTTGCAGGAGAAATCTATTTTCAAAATGTATGCGCGCGCGCGCGCGCGCACACACACTCACACACACATTTTATTGCTACGCGTTAAGAGATAGAATACATGTGATAGTGCCTACGTGACGCTCCACACGCGCTGTGTTGCGACACGATTGCGCAATGCTCGCGCTCCTCGATCTTTCCAGACGCGTCTTCCTGATTGTCGTCGTCTGTTCTAGCGGCGTCCAGATCGGTTTTGCTAAGTACTACACCGCACAGCGTGAGTATTAAGCGCTTTTCCTAAGCCATAATGTCAGTTAATACTGCGATTCAGAGTGCGTTTCGTATAAAGTGACTAGCGTGAATTATGATGTGTAAACACCTATAATAGGTGACTTGTATTGTTTGGTATGACACCGTTAAATAACTGACATTTATTGTATGTTACACTGGTGTGAGTTGGACAGTCGTAGACTTGAAGAATTGTTTTTGACGATTTATTGTATGTTACACTGGTGTGAGTTGGACAGTCGTAGACTTGAAGAATTGTTTTTGACGATTTATTGTATGTTACACTGGTGTGAGTTGAACAGTCGTAGACTTGAAGAATAGTTTCTGACATTTATTGTATGTTACACTGGTGTGAGTTAGACAGTCGTAGACTTGAAGAATAGTTTCTGACATTTATTGTATGTTACACTGGTGTGAGTTGGACAGTCGTAGACTTGAAGAATAGTTTCTGACGAGTTTTTGTATGTTACACTGATGTGAGTTGGACAGTCGTAGACTTGAAGAATAGTTTCTGACATTTATTGTATGTTACACTGGTGTGAGTTGGACAGTCGTAGACTTGAAGTATTGTTTCTGACGAGTTATTTTATGTTACACTGGTGTGAGTTGGACAGTCGTAGACTTGAAGGATTGTTTCTGACATTTATTGTATGTTACACTGGTGTGAGTTGGACAGTCGTAGACTTGAAGAATAGTTTCTGACGAGTTTTTGTATGTTACACTGGTGTGAGTTGGACAGTCGTAGACTTGAAGAATAGTTTCTGACATTTATTGTATGTTACACTGGTGTGAGTTGGACAGTCGTAGACTTGAAGAATAGTTTCTGACATTTATTGTGTGTTACACTGGTGTGAGTTGGACAGTCGTAGACTTGAAGGATTGTTTCTGACATTTATTGTATGTTACACTGGTGTGAGTTGTACAGTCGTAGACTTGAAGAATTGTTTCTGACGAGTTATTGTATGTTACACTGGTGTGAGTTGGACAGTCGTAGACTTGAAGAATTGTTTCTGACATTTATTGTGTGTTACACTGTTGTGAGTTGTACAGTCGTAGACTTGAAGGTTAGTTTCTGACGAGTTATTGTATGTTACACTGGTGTGAGTTGGACAGTCGTAGACTTGAAGAATTATTGTTTTTGACGATTGTTTTTGTTTACTTAAAACTGTAATTAAAGTTTGGATTAGCGATTTCTTTGTGTTCAGTGATTAATTACTACTGTTTAAAAACGACAATCCGTGTAGCCGTCGTAACAATACACACACGTATTCATTTGAAGTTGCTTGAAGCCATTTCGAATAACTTCATCACATACGAAGTTATATTATACTTTATTGATTCATTTACTGTGATTAGTTTAATCATTTCAATATTTTTCAGCCTGTTGTTAAATGAAATATCGATCAAGATTTTGTTTTGTCAGTGACAAAATAAAGTGTCCGTTTACTAGAGCTAGTGAGACAATTTAAAAAAATTATAGAGTGACCATATCTCTCTTCATGATCTATGAAACTGTAAATAATTCCCTTCGTTTCATACTACGAACAAAATAATTTAATGCAGAAAAATACATTTATCTAATTACGACATGTACGAATTTTAATTTCGCAGCTAATGACAACTTGCAATTTCTGTAAAACTATAGATAGACTGCTTAAGCATAGTGTTGTTAAGAATTAATAATATATTACAAATATGGAGCAAAAATATTGCTCTAAACATAGAATTTTATAATTTAGAATCAGATGAAGGGTTGTAAAACGGTAAAAAAATGGATAAGAAATAATTTTTAAATCTAATCCACCAGCTAAACTAAATTAAATATTTAAATCAGTTTCGATATAATTTTACAAATCTAGTTACCTGTACAACGAATAAAAATATATCATTAGCTAAATTAATAGAAAAATAAACTGTTACCATTGTTAATAACATTTAATTCTAATTGCCAGACTATAATGTGAAGCCAGAAATAAAATTATTAAATTTTTCAACGTAAAAATTTTATAATCCGGGTGGCTTAAAGCTTAAATTTTTAATGACGTTTAAATTTCCTAAATATATTTTTAAAAATAGTATAATTTACTCTTATTAAATTTTATAATTTGAAATGTTTATAAGTTGTAATACCATATAATTTATTTATTTCTTGTGTAATATTGCCTGCCTCACGCCATTTTTTTATAGTTCTATTTTTCTATTTTTCATAGTGACTTATCTAAGATTACGTAACTTAGAGGAAGCCGAAAATAAAATTCGACTGCAGGTAAACTTGGGAAAAACAAAATGTATGTATGCTATCAACAAACTACCACTAAACCCAACCCTTCTGAACCTTGAAATAGGCACAAAAAATATATAGGCAGTAAACGGGTTCATATATCTTGGCTCCCAGGAAAACAGCACTAACGACACCAACACTGAAATAAGAAGAAGATATATCTTGAAAATAAAACATATTATGAATTAAAAAAGCACCTGACATCTAGCTTCATCTTAAGAAGCACGAAGTGCAAAATTTATAAAACACTTATCAGGCCAGTGCTGATATACGCTTCAGAAACCTGGACGATGACAGAAAATAGCGAGGGTCTTCTAGGTTGCTTTGAACGACGGATTCTAAGAATAATATTTAGAGGAGTACAAGAAAATGGAATGTGGCGCGGGCGCTATGATTATGAACTATACCAACTTTACAAAGAGCCGGACATTGTCAGGATAATCAAAATACACAGGCTAAGGTAGGTTGGACACAGAGAGAATGGAGGAAGGACAGCCTACGAAACATATTTTCTACCAGAAACCAATGGGTAATAGAGCAAGGGGAAGACCCCGACGTAGACTCAAAGATTAGATTGAGGAGGACCTCAGAAAGCTGAACATAAGAAACTGGAAAGCCAGGGCACGCAACAGGGAAGAATGGAGTAGACTCTTGGAGCAGGCCGATGCCCAACAAGAGTTGTAGAGACACGGGTGATGATCATGAAGATAACGTAACAAGTTCTACTGTGATCGGTTAAGCCGTTACGGTGACTGCTAATTTGTTTTAATTATTATGTTTTATTTTATTAGATATTTAAGACACATATCCAAATGGCAACAGACAGAAAAACAGATTATACAAGTCCAGCGAAAATCTATATAATAAAAGGAAGCATTGGATAATATTTAAAAAGTAAATAAGTGAAGTTAAGGACAAAAAATATAAATAGGCCTATATGGAATGTATAATAAATTACATAAAACAAAATCAGGCGCAGCAGTCCACGGTTTTAAACGCCGAAGGGAAGACGACCTTGAAATTACCTTTAAGCGATTTACTTTTAGGAATGAGTGCGATAAAGTCAACCTCAAATAAATGTAAGCACGAAAATGTAAACTACATAAACAAAGTTTATGACAACGCATGTTTCAGAAAACCACACATCTGCTTGGACATCGCCTCCAATCAGCGTCGTACAGAGTTTGCAAAGTTCCGTGCACGTATCAGTTCTGCGTATGTCCGACGCTGTGATAATAAAATTTGTCTGTAACGAGGGACAGCGCTTTGTTCGTAACAAAGTTTGCAGCGTGCGTGTCCGTGATAATGCCGATCGATATTTGACACTGACGAATTTTTACGTTCATAAATAATTAATGGTGACCTTAAATATCCGTTTCTACGACCTAATTCCCGATCACAAGCCGCACGTCCAGTCAATACAAACATCGCGCCGACACTAACACTCGTACTCACACTGTTAATACCATTATCAGACGGCGATCTTCTTAAATACTCATCTCCTCTTGTCGCAGTTTAACATCAAAATTACTAAAACAAAAATGCAAGGTTTTTATTATTTATATGACTTGCTGCTAGATTAAAAATCGTAGTAATATAAAGTTCATAATGTCAGCCCACTTTGATAATAAAAAAATTGTTTATAAATTTTTTTTATTAGAGAATTCCCTCAATGTGAGGGTTTCTCCTACCAATACACTACAAACACAAACACATATATTACACATTCAAAATATTGAACATACTACATTATACATTAAACATATACAAGGAATTTCCCAATACGCCCAGTCGTTATCCTGTAATCAGGGTTCCCACTTATCTCTACCTTCAGCTTCTTCTAATTGAAGACAATATTTGTCTATATTCTTCTATACACAGTCAGTCCATTTTACTGGGCTTCCTACTCATCCTTCTTCCTCCTCCCTCTCCCTCTCTCTGGCTCACCCATCTTTTCCGAGGCTCAGTGTTTGGTCTTTTAGTACTGAATCCCCCCCCCCCCACAAGGAAGACCAGGTAATTTTTCAGGTTCTCTTCCTTAGCCTTTGACAATCAAATGCTTTACTGCCAGGCAACGCAGTGCCTGTTTGTTCGCGGGAGGTATTTCGTTTCCCCCCCTTCCACACATGTCTGCGAAACATCAGCCATCCAGCGACGGGCTCTCTAGGAATTACAGGCTCCGCCGAGGGTGTTTATAATTAACGTCCTTAAACAAGAACCAGGCCCTTATAACTATTCGCGCTTTCAATTTGACCTGTTGAAATTTCGAAACCACATCACGATGGATAATTCATGTACGGACACAGTTCTCATCTCAATCTCCGCTTACAAAAACTACAGTGGCACCGCGAACCTCAATAACACGAATTTCGTTGATAACACGTTTTTTTTCAATCTCCTTGAATGTCCCGTAACACTCAATGTTAAAAATGCCTCTATAACCCGAAATTCCTTAGTTAAAAATCTCGATAAGCCGAATTTTCGTTGATTTGAGATCAAAATACTGTACCAATTAACCTTTATAAGACGAATTTGTACTCAACAGAACCTCTAAAGGACGAATGACCTCTATAAGACGAATTACCCACGGCAGCAAGATCAGTAAGCCGAATGTTATGAAGCAGGACCTTGATAACACGAACATTTGTTATCTTAACCTTGATAACACGAACCTCGATATGACAAATTCCTCGATAACACGAATTTTTTATAATCCCCTTCAGATTCGTATTATTGAGGTTCCACTGTATAAGCGAGCTATTATCGGAGGAACGGTGCCGAATCACAGTATCAGTGGGGCGGTGGCACTTGACATTATCGGGGTTGTGAACTAGTTTAATTATCTTGACGTGCATACTTCAAATTATTTAAAAAAAAAAACCTTTCAAACCTTTTTCAAAAATTTCAAATTTTCGAACCTGGTACACAACATTCATTTAGAAACGTTGAAACGATCTTGAGCATTTAGCTAAAATGGACGAAAACAGAGTTGGGAAGAGTGGCACATATAACAGAATAAAAGAAACGCTAAAGAAAATATGAAAACATGATACTGAAGAATATCTAGATTTTCTACTGCTACTGGTACTGATACTCCATAGATTTGCTATATTTCTGCATTCGTCCGTACTCTCCATGTTCCTTGGACGTTCACTGTACCAATAATCCTCCTGAGGATTTTTCTTTCCCACCTCCGTAACCACTTCTCTGTGTCACTGTCGTTGCTCAAGTTCCGGACCCATACGTAACCATTAGCTTAAGAAATATTTTATACAGACGAATCTTGGTTTCTCTGCTTATGTATATACACTTAAATATTCCTTGTAGGGACAAGTAACGTCAGTTACCAGCAGATATCCTTTCTTTTATTTCTTCGGCCATAATGTTGTCCTCAGTAACTAATGAGCCCAGATATTTAAATTTTTCAACCTTTTGAAATTTGTGCCCTCCAGTTACCAGGGTGCTCTTCTCTCTTGCATTTTACTGCCTGTTAATATGTATTTCGTCTTTTCTGTATTTACTCTTAGGCCTAAATTCGTTGCGGCCTCTTCTAGACTCAAGAAACCCTCTTTTAGGTATTGTTGGCTTCTTGAGATAAGTACTGTGTCATAAGCATAAGCTACACATTGCAGCATTCTGTTGAATATCGTGCCCCTTGGTTTTATAGGCATTTGCTTTACCGCTATCACGAGAGCCGAGTTAAATATAATTGTAGAGAGCACATCTGCTTGTCTAGCCCTGCGTAAATAAACTGCAAAACACTATTAATGGAATATCAGAAACCGTTCGTCAAGCAATTGAAGAATTCCCTAGTTAGCTTCATTAAACTACGCAAACTACTACGATCCGGACTGAGGAAGAAACAGCAATCATATTGTGTGAATCAATCAGCGTGATTGCATGCAGAAGAGTTATTTATTGTTTAGAAATAAGAAACATAAAAATATAGTTATGTGAACTGCGGGTTCAGTTCACATAACAATTCAATTGAACCGCTGACGATTGTCAATCTAGTCTGTTGTCTGAACCAGATAACCGAAATAGAATATAGTGAATGAAGATCGCTCATATAGTATTCACCTTGAACAGACCGTAACATCGAATGCAATCTCGAAGATCGAATAGCCTTTTCCAACTACAAAATTATGCATTTGTTTGTGCGCGGGCATACTCAAAGAGGCGAGATGAAGAACGCAAGGTAACAAAATTGCAATGATCACGCGCAGTTGCGGACAGCGTCTGATGAATAAATTTATGGATCAAACGTGTAAAAATAAACGAAAGATTGGCAGAAAATAAAAATTTACTAATATCTAAATTTCAAATATTTAAAAACGACGTTGTTTGTTTAATATTTAAGAAAGCCTAATGCGTTAGTTCGGAAGTTGACGAACAAACAAGGGCATGCTGAAGAAATTACTATTTTTAAAACATTCCAAAAACACGTTTACAATCCAGTTGGTGATGAACTGTAAGGCCGCGTTTTTTATATCGTCGTGACAAAATTAATTGGTGTTGAGAGATTACGTTACAAAGATCACAACCCGTTTAGTCGGTATACCTGGTGTTAAGTCTCAGAAGTCACATTTGATACGTCTTCTTCTTATTAAGATTCTAAATATTGCAATAAATCAACCTCTTTATTTCTTTTATGCTACGATCCTGTTTTGTATCGCGCAAAATGTGTGAAGAAGGCAATAGTATGGTTCTCTCGTCTTCTTGTCGGTCTTACTCCGTTTTAATTTGTTAGGGCGCCCATAAATATTTCTTTCGTCCGTCTATTTTCGTATTGTTTAGCTATTCAACGTGTGCAACTCTTTATTTCTTTACTGCTTCTACTGAGTTCAAGACACTAGTAACATTATCTTCTTTTGTTTCGCGTTATCTGACAACACCTCGTAGCCGTTATTTTTTAAATCAACGTTCCCAATTACTGCATTTGCTTACCACGGCTATAAATTCTTCAATAAGCTGTCGCAATAAATTCATTTGCAATACTCGCTCATTGTACCCGAAAGCGTTATTTTTACCTTTGTTTTCCTGTAGTATTATATTTCAGCTTCCAGAATGTTGCTCATTTGTAAGCCGGTTTTTGATAATATATACGTGCGTTGTGTAATGTTCTGCTTTTAAGAGCCCTTTCTAAATTGACCGTTGTATTGATACTCAAAACTGTGACCGAAATAGTTTTGAAAAATGACCACCGAGTATCAAAAACTTTGCAAGAACTGTAGTTTGTCATGCGTTTCTAAATTGGATTACTTTTATGCATGTGTGTGTGTGTGTGTGTGTGTGTGTGTGTGTGTGTGTGTAGGCTATATGTAATTCGATCAGTTTCTTACAGTTTTTTGTTCTGCAAGTATTTTTTTTCTTCTGCAAGTAGTAGTAATGTATCTTTGAATTAACAAATAATCGAAATAAGTCGACTTCAATTTATTTATTATCTGTTAGCCGATTATTTGTTAATTCATTTACAAACCTCTGAAGATGCTGACCTATTCAGGTCGAAACGTACGTCAGGTGAATTTGAACAATAAAATACATTACTAATACCTGCAGAAGAAATTACATTTACACACACACACAGCCTTTATATGTGTATAGATAGATATATATACTCCCATAAAAGCTAATCATTTTTTTTCTGATTCTATAAAAGTAGTTTACTTCACATCCAGATATTAAATAGAGATTAATAACATATAATTAAATAGTTTAATTCCCATATATTAAAACATGAAAGCTGCCATCATATTTCATAAATTGTTGATTATAAAAGTATTTAGCACAAGTGTTACGCTACTCGATTTACATCATAAGAAACCGTCAAACATATTCGGCTCGCGTTTCAGCAGGTGGAGTAAATTGAAATTCTATATTACGTCTACTGCGCCCGTTAGTGACGTCATAATACCGCGTTAAATTAAAAATAATATACGTGACTCTAAAATATTCGACGTATCAATTTGAAAGCCCAATCATTTTGTTAGAAAGCGTGCTGAGATCATATTAAATACCGGCCGTTAGGGATTCTTGTTATATGTAGTGATGTTCTATTCATTATCAGTCATTTAATTATAACGACTAAACTATAAAGCGTCAGTTATTTGTAAATTATTCCGTGCCAAATTTGAGTTCAATATACAAACACCGGAACGTTAAACAAGCCCATAAAATGAAACGGGCTTAGCGATTTCACTAAAAACTAATGTCGTATAACTCATGCGTTATTGCTTGATAAACTGCAGTTTTGACGGGCTTGATTTCCATATATTTTAAAGACGACGTCGAAACCAGTAGTAATTTTCTTATTTTCCATTCCTAATAACGAAGGTTATTGTACTACGCGCTACTCACATTATTGCTTATTCCTTTTCAGGTTAGCCGTCGTCTCGTTAGTTATCCAACATAAGTCAGACCTCGTTATTTACTTCATAACAAGCTAATTACATATTTTACATCCTTCAGTCAGCTGATGCTGGAAGTCCTACAGGTTTTTGTTCATTTCTCTAAGGTAAACACCGTATCAAGCAAATTGTTTTTCCGACAATCTCCCGCAGTGCAGATTAATCTTTCTTGTCTGTGTAACGTTCTAGGTTTCATGTGCGCCTTATCTGACTGTGCCGTATTGCACTGCAATAACAATGTTCTGCAGCAGTAATCTGTATGGTGACTTCAGTAAAAACATATTCGTGTACAGACTAAACCGTCATCTCAATTTATATGAGTCATAAATTTTATAAACGCATAGTAACTAACGCCTATCAGAGAGCAACTACTAGAATTTTTTGTAAAGCAGTGAATAGAATTCTTCATCTTTTGTGAAGTTCATGAGGTTGTATGCCTTATAATCACAATCAACATGACTTTCTTTTTGAAGAGGGGGGATGGAAATTACGGCCAGTGGGAAGCAAGACAAAGAAATACAATCCAGAATTAATTTGGAAAAGATGGCTATGTCTACCTTAAATAGAATCTTTTGAGATAAACAAATTATATACAGAAATTAAAACTGAAATATTTAAAACCATTGTTAGAAGTATCATGACTTACGGCTCAGAAGTTTGGACTACTAATAAACACACAAGAACAGCAGAGATAGACTTTTGGAGACGTTTGGCAAGAGTATCCAGACGTGAAAAAATTATAAATGAAGTTATTGAGGACAGAATTAATGTAAAAAACTCAATTGTTGATTGTATCCAAACAAAAAAATTACAATGTTATGGACGCACGAAAAGAATGGCACAGGAAAGGTCGCCAAGGAGAGTTATCGAATGGACCCCACCAGGAAGATAGAAAAGAGGAAGACCACCAATCACCTGGATAGAAGAAATTCAGACTATATTGAGGGAACAAGATATTGAAGAAGATCTTTGGATGGACAAGCAGCAGTGGAAGATGAGAATTCAATCACTTATGTAATCTTTAGTTCCGGAAAATGTGTAAACATTGTAGAGCCGGAATAGTAATAAAGATGACTTTTTTTTATCTGCTGCCTTTGAGATAGAATTACAACTGATTCGTAAATTGTATGAAATTACAAAACGTAATTACAGTAATTGATGTTTTAGGGCTTAAACATTTACTTATGCAGATCTAATAATATTGATTGTAATTTGTTAAATTCATCAAAATTTTACAATAATAACTTATATAATAATAATGACTCCCATGTATAACACCAAAGTAGCTTAGGGGTAGGCAGGGTAGGCTGCCTAATTTGAGCCTTACAGCATACAAGGAAGGCAGTGTGGCCAGAACTACGCTTCAGCCGCACGTTATTATCCCCAGGATGTTATCCCAGGTACTCATTTTCAACAGGCTGAGTCGACCCGGGAGCTGAAAAACGCACCTTGATTTTATGGTGCGGGCCCGGGAATTGGACCCGGGACCTCTAGATTAGTAACCAGGTGCCATACACACTGGTCTGCTGGGCCGCCACAAAAACAAGTTACAAAAAAGTCAAAAATGTATCTGCAAAAGTCGTGCACGTTTTCTGACGTATATTTCCTCGTTACAGCAGTCTAGGAGTGTTAAAAAAGATGATACGTGAAGGCTGTACGTAAGAAATATAGAGTTAAGAAAAGTTCGTCTTCTTTACAAAACTGTAATTTATGTAAGCAAAACAAATGGTTGTCATAAAAAGTTAAAAAAATCTTTTTCAAGTTTAGCAGTGCCCGCACATTTATCTGATGCTTTATATTTTTCTTTCGATACACTTGCCGGCGTTACAATGGAAGAGTGTAACGTTGATTAACGTATAGGCCTATATCGCTTTTTTAGTTAGAAACTGGAAATATCGTTATATCGTAGCTAACTGGTTTGCTGATGTCTTGAAAGTGTAATCGGTATTACAGACAGTTTGTAATAAAGTAGCCTACAGTTGTAATTTCCAAAATGGTAACTCTTAACTGTGTTTGCAAAAAGGCTATACATACTGTACACATATCCCTAACCTAGATACCTTCCTGTATAAACTTAATTGGAAATACTCCAAAAGCGCTTCACAACGCCGCACTTCCCTACAATCCATAGCCACCTCCATCAACAGAATTACCCGTAATACCCGCAGACCTTTTCTTCCTCATAAACCGTCTCATTACCATAGGCAATGGACCTCCTTCCAGACCTCCTCGCCGTCAGCGTCAGCGAGAGACAGAAACATATAGAAGCACCGAATTCCAAATTATATACATTTTCAACCTGCCATCCTTCCTGATCACACAATAATTTAAGTTTCCCTACCATCTTCCCAAGTATTTAACTCTCTGTCTTTGTGTCCCTCGTCTACCTTGACGCCTCACTGTCGCCTCCTTCCAAATTTGGCGACCTGCGCGACTCCTCCCTATTTTGGCCGCCCTGAAAAATAAATCGGTAAACAACAATAAACGGAACTTCCATCAGGCTCTTCTTTCACCTACAAGGCTACAAACTACATCGACACACAAATACACGCACATGCACAACTCTGCCTTCTATGTGTCCCCACCTCCTTAGCTTCCGGCCTGGCTGCACTGGCGTGCGTCTCCTCAAATCCTATCATCTGGCTGAAGCGGGCTTGCCCCGAGGCTTGTCTCAAACAACCCCCCAACAAAGTATATATTTTAATATTCTGTTTGTAGTTACTTTATTTTTCCCACAAGTATGTTTAACCACACTTGAAAATCACAAAGCTGTTAACCCTACAATTCGCTGTCAGCGCAATCTCAGTTATAAATAATAATCCACGGAAGTAAATTTTTTCAGAAGAATTCAGCGCCTTCCGTAAATAATATTTACTGCTTTTCGTCAGGATTTATTATTAGTGTGTAATATTTATTTAAAGAAATTTAAGAACGCCGTCGTCGAAGATTTTAAAAATTAAACCTGGTAGTCGTGGGACTACCGGTAGACATGGAATCATGGGCAGACTTGTGCTTTGGGAAGGAATGAAGGATTGGTTAAATAAACAGCTCTCATCGTCTTAATGTTCTCGTCTGTTTTCTTGCTAGCTAGCCGTACGCTCGATCTGAGTCGCTTTGGGGGCACGCCGGATGACCCAGGTATCGGAGATGCGGGCCACTTGGGCGCTGACGGGGTTTCGTCAATGAAGACGCAAAAACGCCCTCACGCAGACAAAGCCTAGAGGCGACTGAAGTCAGTTGTCAAAATTCTCAGTACTATTGGTGGAAGGGGGCCGAGTGACTCGATCACCTGACACCTGGTTTGCTGGGATTGGTTGAGCGGTTCGTGAGATAGTGGTATGCCGAAAGTACATTTGAAACATAACGGTCGATTTTCGCGAAACGTGCGAGTAAGACATTACATACCTATGGATTCCATGTCAAAATATTTTGATAAAACGAAAAATTAATTAATACAAATATTATTTATTTTATTAAACAATACAAATATACATTGAAACGTTAGTTGTCTGATTGTTTGGCGCATTTGAGGATGCAGTTCAAATTACGCTGTTTTTGTCTTTCAATTCTGAGGCACAAAATATACTGTATAAGAATCTTTTACTGAAACACAAACACACAATCTTGTATTTTTTAAATACAGAATGTTTTAATAAGGTTTGTTAATTTGTAAATTATGTGTGTTTCTAGAAGTTTGTAAGACTACTTTTGCCTGTTTCAAAACGTATCAATTTGTGTACATAGATTCTAATTGACAAAGAATAAAGAAGAAAACAAAAATAACAAGTTGTTTAAAAATAATTAACCAAGTAGTTACTGTCAAACGGATAGTAACAACAGACTGAAATTAAAATTATTAATTAGCCTCGTTGTTACTAGGTTTTACGTATACAAAGCAACACTACATAAAATATGTAATTTATGGGTAAAATATTTTCTCTCCACCATTCATCATCTTGTAATTCTATATAGAAAATATTTCAATTTGGTCGTATATTTATTTCTAAAACGCCGACTGTTTCGTATTGGTCGTGGACATTCGTTGTCCATTATCAAGGTCGTCGTTGTTTTAGATTTGATAATAGTAGAGGCACCGAAACGCCAACAAAAGTAGGAATAAGGTGAACTGCTAAGAAAATTGATCTGACTGAGGAAAACCGATTTTAGAAATAAGTTGGGTAGATAAAATCTCTGATAAAGTTCGACGATGAGATGGATGCTTAGGAAGAAGGAAATTATCAGCACTGTTAAAAAAAAAAAAAAAAAAAAAAAAAAAAAAAAAAAAAAAAACTAGAATACCAGGGACACGTAATGCGCGGAGGAAGGTACAACCTTCTACAAGTTATTATACGGGACAAGATCCGAGGGAAAAGGAATCCGGGAAGAAGAACTTGAGAGACTCGTTCACCGCTTTATTTAGAGCTGTAGTGTCTAAGCCTAAAATTAGGGGTTGTGCGAAACGAAGAGCATGACCGTAGCCCGCTGTTGTGCCGCGTGATTGTCTCTAAAATATGAAATCACTGGAGTTATTGGATGTAGCCTGCTACCGGCCGGGGGTGTCCGATTAGGATCTAATTCAGCGTGAATATTAGCCGAAGCCGAGTCAAAGATTCACCTGGCACAATAGAGTTTTGACCGAGGGCGCTAATGGTGACGTTCAGGAAACGGACACGCAGGGATTCTCGGATGGTCTTGTTTGAAGTCAGGTAGTGGCTTTACACGCCTAGCGCAGTCCTAGGTCCAGGAGTGACTAAAGCTTACACTTGTGGGTTTTGGCCAAGTAGCCCATACAGGGATTACGTAGGTAACCATCGGTGCTGCATACGAGGGTCATTCCGTAAGTAAACAGATAAATAGTTGTAGAAAAGAAATTAATTGTAGCAGCTGATTGAACTTTCAGGAGTGTTACCTGGGAACGTCATTGTGAGTTTTGATCAGCTATTCAATAATATATTGCATAAACGTAACCAATACAGTTTTATTTACGATGGCGTGTCCTCTTGAGGACAGTACTTTCGAAGAACAGCGTTCTGTTATAAGATTTTTTAGATTTGGAACCACTATAACCACTAACTTGGATTCACTATTTTGAACCTGAGTCAAAGCGACAAAGCATGGAGTGGAAGCATCCCAGTTCACCTGCCACAAAGAAATTCAAAACCCAGCCATCGGCTGGTAAGGTGGTGTTAACCATCTTTTGGACCTCTCAAGGCCCAATGTTCTGTGATTACCTACAAGACCAGCGTACCATCAATAGTCAGTACTATTCTGACATGATTGTGAACAAAGTTAAGCCTGCATTGAAGAAGAAATGTCCGGGATGGCAGAGGAAAGTTGTGATTCTTCTTCACGATAATGCCCGCCCACACACGGCAAAACTGACGCTCGAAACTATAAAAAACTAGGTTGGGAGATCCTGCCTTATCCCCCTTATAGCCCTGACCTTGCCCCATCTGACTTTTTCTTCTTTGGCCCACTCAAGGAGACTTTGAGTGGTGTCAAGTTCAACAGCAATGAAGAAGTGAAGGAAAAAGTCCAAAACTGGCTTCGACATCAAGGTAAAGAATTTTTGGCAGTTTTGAGGGCTACTTGCTCGGAGTGTGTCCGCCAGGTGCGATGACAATCCAGGTGAAGCCCGAGGTAGACTAAGGCAGGGGAGCATTGCCTACGAAGAGTCTGTGAGAGAGCCTGTTGTGTCTAGGCTTTGCATTGTCATGTCGAGTGTCAAACGTCTTAGAGGAGATGTCAATTAAAGAAGAAGAGACACATCTTCGCTTTCCCGAGAGAAGATACTTAATTTTACCTTTGTATATTACTCTAGCACGTAATTCAAATCTGTCAAAGAACGTTTGTAACAGTTGCACTAGTATTTTTTTACTATCTTCAGCTTCGAAAGGAGTTTCACTTCGTGGAGCTTCAACATTTAATACACTACTGAAAACCAGATATTGTTTTCGACGTATGAACAGTTGTCAAAACAGTAGATTATGTAACGCTACTACAACACGAAAACAATAAATCCAAAACGAAATCGTAAGTTGTAAGTTGAAGGTAAACAACACGTTGGTTGTAACGGCATTGCTTGGAAACTACAGTGGAACTACGTAGGCTGTACACGATGTAGGTCGTAATCTGACCGACGCAACGCGGTGTAACTGATTCTGATGGATAGAATACCTTGTAGCAGATAAAACATCACAACAAATCGTTGGGACGATGTCACAATGGATTTTTCCTGTTCAATACACACAGTGGGAGAAAATTACATTGGTTTCCCTTGGCACATCACTGTCTTAACAAACGCTAAACTTTTGATATGCCATCAATCATCTCTTTACGTCTGATCAATTGAAAATTGCGTATTGCCTGCAGAGTGTAGAGATTTATATTTCATTGTACTTATTATCAACAGAATACTATAGAGAAATGAAAGCAGAGCAGTCAAATGTGTTATAAAAACTTCTGATGGCAAATTCAGACACTGGTTTTGTAGATCAGATGTTAATAATACAGATTCTATGCATTTGTCATGTATATACAGCAGTTTTATTTTGATATACACGTTCGGTATACACATTCGGTATACACATTTGATATACACATTCGGTATACACATTCGATATACACATTCGATATACACATTCGATATACACTTTCGGTATACACATTCGATATACACATTCGGTATACATACAAAAAGTTAATACTTTACGTATTTTTTCAATTCATTGTTAAAAAAAAACTTGTAATTCAATTTCTTGTAACTTATTAACGTCTTGTTCAAATTTGAGTTGTGTTAACATAGTGGTAGAATACTTTTATGAGAATTGCTACATAAAAAATTCTTAAATTACCAACATTTATCCTCACGACGGACTTTAATAAAAAAGATTTCCTTTAATTTCGGAGGTTACTGGAAATGATATCAAGGTATCATGAGCAAGGTGTCAGAACAACAGGTATTTCTTAAACCCACTGTTAAGAGTATTAAGAATAGGTTAGGATAGTATATATGTTCGGATATTCAACAATTTTGTAACAAATAAAATCTTTCAATACAAATCGATTAGTAAGAAATTAATCGAGTATTCTGTGTGGTTGTCAACATTAGACGTAAGAAACCAAAACGTTTATCGTGTTCAGTCACCACAAACCTTTTTTTTAAAGTGCATCGACGCATTTGCCTAATGAATCTGACGGCCATAAATTTTCTAACTTTGCCAGGTAACAAGAACTTAGAGGAACGCAGAAATCAACAACACCAAAAATAGTAGCAATAATTTTAATCTTGATGATGATGATCATGAGGAGGAGGAGGAGAAGGTGGACTGATTGACGGACGCAGTAAGACCTTTAAGTGTGCGTGGCGTGGGTCGGCTGAGACTGTAAAAGTCAGTGTTCCGGTTTATTCTGTCAAGCCAGAGTGCCAGTACGTGTTATTTCCGCCGCGCTCATTAATTATTTATCTACAGAAAATGGTTAAGAAAGGTGAAAACTTGTAGAAAGTTGTGTCACGGCCAAATAAGTCTGCTTTCAGTGACGACTTGTTAAAAGGTCATTTAATGCACCACAAAGGTTAAATTAGAGGTTTCGTAAACGAAGTATACAAAATTCGCATGCCGAAATTGGTTAACAGAATTTTATAACCGATGTAACAAAATCTATTTGATACAGCAATTAAGGTAGTATTCATACAGAGGCATTTAAAAAACGTTAATTAAAAAAGCACATCAAACTTCTAAACATCAAGAAGCACAAAAAAATAATTATACGGAAAATATTAGTTATTAATAGTACAGGATGATAGATTTCATCAAACCAGTTTAACTTCAATCACGTAGCTACTACGAACTTATGAAATCGAAAAAATCAGCATTTTTATCTAAGGAAAAATGGACTCATTTATTTCTGTCCTTGCAGAAGGGAATTTTTAACGTTGGAAATATTCTGTGTTAACGTTCATGACAGAAATGTAAGGTACGATGCCCTAAAATATGTATATCAAGTAGAGTAAACAGACATTAACGACAGATATCAGGCATATCAGACAACTGTAGAGATAGATAAGTAAATAAATAAAAAGACAGATCATCATCATCATCTTCAAAAAGGATTAAACCAAAAATTGTTTGTCTCGGTACCAGGCAGGGTGGTCATTTTCAGCGCTTCTTCTGACGTCCCACACCTCTTTAGGCGTATAATTCAATAGTTGTTTAGGAATGCTGCAGTTGTCAGTTCGGTTACCATGATGCAACGATTTTAGCCAATATTGGGTAATTCTATCGATTACACTCATAATATTCACTTCCTGTCGGTAGTTCTTGTGAGATCTTGAAAAGTATACCCTGCCACGTGCCTGAGAAGTCTCATTTCGATCTCTATACTGTAATTCCGTTAAGTCCAATCTTCAGGGAAATGTGGGGACGACCGTCACCTTGTACTTTCTGGTGTGTTTCTTCACTCGTCGATTTTAGAGTTCTCCTGAAACCTGAGGAATCGCTGGTATCTCGTTTTACTTGTTTTCCTCCACGTAAAAGGGAGTTGGATAAATGTTACTGAAATCTACTAATTTTTTTTTATCCAAGTTTTTTTTTATTATCCAAGTTTACCTGTTAGTAAAATTTACCAGAAACTTTTGTTTGTAACCTTTGTCAAATATCTAATTTAAGTCGTAATGTTTTACAGTATTGTGTAAATTGTATGTTTCTAAATTATGATTGTTTTTCAACACCAGTAGGGAGTGAAACATGGTAAAAATAACTTTTAATAATTACGTAGTCAACATCCCCTAATCTGTTTTAGTTATAGGTAATATATTACTTTGCTATATGTTGACTGTTGTAGGTATAAACAATTTATGTACCAATCTAATATCCAATTGTTGATTACTGTTTGTTTAATTAATTAAAATAACATTACATTTAGTAATTTAAATTGTAATAGGGCTACTGTAAAAATTAAGTTCTCTCATACTATAATTTGCTCATTTTCTTAAAGATAATTTGAAGATGTAAACAAACTATCATAAGTCTTCACATATAAAATGATACATACATACGCACGCACACATTCACATCACCAACACGTTCACCCAAATATTTAATTGTTTCGTTACGTTTGATATTTCTATTGCATTTCATACACAGGTCCTGAAGATGACAATAAATATTGTCGAAACGTCGACGCAAAATAGCTAAAATTTGTATTATTGACCGATCCTCACTAACCATCCACTAAAAAATTCATTGATTGATGGTCACTAAAAATTTAAGGATGAAATCTACTAAGTTTTCGATTCGTTTTCACATTCATGAATTGCGTAGTACTGTATATAGTTATACAAATAAGTGTACAAGGTATTTTTGGAAGGCAAATTGAATATGTACTGAACTACGCAATTTTTATAGCTTTATCACATAGTATTTTCGCTAATTTCCGCTAATAACTCGCATTTTATTATATCCACATGGGAACATGGATTTGTGTTGCGAATATTTGTCGAACGATTGATAAATTTCATCCACATTTAAAGAGACTTAATTAAGAATCAGCATATTTGTTATTTATTATAAAACGAGCTTGTCGTGTGGTTAAGTTCAGATATGTGAGGTTTAGTTTTGACATGGAATCCATAGGTATGTAATGTCTTACTCGCACGTTTCGCGAAATTCGACCGTTATGTTTCAAATGTACTTTCGGCATACCACTATCTCACGAACCGCTCAACCAATCCCAGCAAACCAGGTGTCAGGTGATCGAGTCACTCGGCCCCCTTCCACCAATAGTACTGAGAATTTTGACAACTGACTTCAGTCGCCTCTAGGCTTTGTCTGCGTGAGGGTGTTTTTGCGCCGAAAATTTCTAAATCGCTCCACTAAAACTTAAATATCTCGGGAACTACAAGTCCGATCGCAAAAATACAAAGTGCGTTGTGATCCTCAGAACTAAATCTCTCCAATAACACCAATTCCGAGTACCAGAAGTACTCACAGAAAATAATAACAACATTTGAACTCAAACATTTGAAATGCCTCGACCTAAAAATCGCGATAAAACTCGAACCAAAAATTTCAAACCGAAAACCGGCAAATCCTATGCAGAGCGTCAACAGGCCTATCGTTTGAGACTAAAGTCAAAGAAATCGGCCGAGAACTTAGAAAATGGCAACCATTTGAAGATTGACGAAACCCCGTCAGCGCCCAAGCGGCCCGCATCTCCGATAACTGGGTCATCCGGCGTGCCCCCAAAGCGACTCAGATCGAGCGTACGGCTAGCTAGCAAGAAAACAGACGATGAGAACATTAAGACGATGAGAGCTGTTTATTTAACCAACCCTTCATTTCTTCCCAAAGCACAAGTCTGCCCATGATTCCATGCCTACCGGTAGTCCCACGACTACCAGGTTTAAATTTTTTTATACAACCGTCAATAGCCGCGGTATTTGTGGCAGTCTCGTTGAATTCCAGAAACCGAAACACAGACGTTTTACGCAAGAAAGTTGTCTAAACAGTTGAGACGTTGTTGAAAGCAACGAGCAGAAGTAACGTGCGGGGGCATGGAGTCCAAGGCGGAAGTAATAAACTGAATATCGCAGAACAGTGAAGTGTTTGTTAACTACAGGTGCAGCGCGAAGTGTTGGCACAACAGGTGCACCGTCTCATTGATAACACCGGACCTGACCTGCCCCTAACTATTGGCCTTACTAGTAATAATAATAATAATAATAACATCATTGTCCCCATTATTAAAGTTTAAAATGCTCATTACATTCACAGCACTAGGAACTACCTGCTCACCACATTAACGGTGAGCAAAAACAAAAACAAAAACAAAAACAATCATTCATAGTTCCGGTTAGCTCTTATCGCCAAAAATTTGTGTCACATTTATTTATAGTCACTGAAACCTTATAGAAACTATACTGAATACTAAACATACACTTGAAAATCAATCCTTAACATTTCAAAATTAACGTCAACTGAAATAATTCTTTTTAACCTTAATTCACATCAGTTATTACGTATAACATACAGTACTAACAATTATTAATAATACGCTCAGTTCATTAATAAGTGTGCTAATATAATTGCATTTTCACTTAGTTTGCACCGATTAAACATGATATATCTGAAAGTTGTATGATGCTGACCGAATTAATTTTGCAGCATTGATGTGTTGAACTCGTTTTGTTTTGTATACACAAAATATTCGTGAAAAATCTACCTGTAAGATTGTAGTTTGTAATATTATCTATTTATTTATTATCAAAATACCCTTATACCATATTGGTGTCGACAGGTGAAAACACTGTGCAGCAAACATGCTGATGACGATATGTGCTTTAGGCTATTCCTTCTTTAATTTTTATGGACCTGAAACAAACTCCTACACTCTGTGGCAAGATTTTCAACCACCCTTTGTGCACGACGTAAATAATTCTAGTTGTACTTCTATTTCAGGTGAATCCATTTTTGGATTGCATGTACGTAAATGGCCTCATTAAATATATAATACTTGGGTCTAAGAAATTTCTTACAAGAAAGTAATGTTTAACGCTTCCCGCCCAACAATTCCTCCTCTTTCCCAATTACCTACAAAATTTCTCTTGACTTCTGCGAGATATGTAAGTGTTACGAATACGCGTTTTTACATCTTGTCACAACTACTGTGACTTGAATGTTTTCTTACTTTTCGTAATGTGTAGTGTGTGAATTTTGTCTTCTCCCCATCAGAATGTGCTTCGCTTACAAAGACTGTTCTTATACTTTGTGTACTTTATACAAAAACTACAAAACGGTCTTGACAGTGACACACAGTTACTTTTCATGGAAACGCTACTTCTCAGGAAATAATGCGACGTATCTCAAGTTACATTTTACTCGTACGTAAAGCGTCTATTTACACCTCTCTCTTTCTCTTTCTCTTCTCTCCCTTCTTCTACAACTTTCTCCACACACACACAAACACGTGGGCGAGCGTGGGGACACTAGCTGTCATTCGCTCTTACCCACTGTCATACTAAACATGTAAAAATAAGGTAACTTAAGTATTCTGAGTTCTCTTTATTGAAGTGATTCGTATTTTTACGTAGGTTGACGGAACATTAGAGTCAACGCTGGCCTGAAAACCAGAACCAGTGAAATAATCGAACGTTTCAATTTATCTTAAACAATCTTATGAAATCCAGTGTCGGCAAAAAGATGTTCTTCTTCTTCTCCTCTTCAAGGATTATGTTATATAAACCTGTTCCGGCACCCACCTCATTTCCGGACGACTCACGTCTCTTCTACCAATGCCTTTATAGTTCAGTGCCGCTTTCGGCAATCGATCCCCTGTCATCCTTTGCAGATGATCCCACCATTGTCTTCTGTAAATTGAAATAAAGGCAAAAAGATATTTGGATGTTTTCTCTTATGAACAAACGTACCCAAACTTTTGTCAAATACTAATTTATTTATATCTCGATACAAATATTAAGTATACTAATGCCATCGTTAAAAACACAATAAAAACTTTTCGACCACTTACGCCCTGCGGTCATCTTCAGATGAGGAAATAAAACGTAGTTACAACAAACTGTCTTTTTAACAACTCGAAGTCGTCGGCAAAAATTAACACGAATTGTAATCGTCAAGAAACCATTAATGTCATTTGATTTATTTGCTTGCTTTAGGTTATTCATATAACATAGTTTGGGTTAGGTAATATAACTTATATAGTACAGTATATTACCTGCTTTCATTTACTTAATAATCAATTTGTTATTCTTATCAATATGCAGAGGCCTATCAAGTCAGAATGTTTTGTACATTCATTAAAACTGTTAAAAAACAGTCAGTAATAATTTTTAACATTGTACATATTCTAATATATGTACAGTCTGTATTCAGCCATAATATATTTTAGACATGTATTTCTGTCCGTCCTAATTTCAATATACATTCCACTATAATTGCATCTATAATTACACTGAATCAGTCATTATATTATCAGTAGATTAATTTATAATATTATATTGTTTAATTTATTAATGGAGCTGGTCACTCCAACGCTTTATCGGACACCCACACCTTTCCGTCCCTTTGGCTTATAATTAAATAGTTGTTTCGGGATGTGGCAGTCATCCAATCGGTCAAGATGTTCCAAACATTGTAGCTGACATTGGCTCTATTAATATTGTTACGCAATACGGTATGTTCTGGTACAGTGGAGAACGTTGTTCTACTCGTTTCTCGCTTGGCCCAGCACGTGCGTGTTTCTACCAAGGCCGCATTGAAGTATCCTCTAGAGTTTTCGAGTGCTCGTTAAGGACCAATATAATGGAACATAATGGACGCATATAAATACACAACAGCTGCCGCCTAAAGTTTAGTTTACGTCAGGCGATTACACAGTGCCTTCAAGTGGTTGTTAGTGAAAAGTGATTATTGTGCGGGACTGTATTACTTGACATTATTATTGCGTGCGTACAAATTTAACTTGAAATATTGTACGTGTATAATCTTGCTGAATAACTTGTTGATTTCAAATTGTTAATTGTGATTGATTAAAACTGGTGATTAGTGACCTAATGTGAGCCTTTATTTTGTTTTCCATTGTACCATACGACGATCAGTAATACCGTCGCAACAATGTGTCTCCTGGATGTGTTACTAGCATATCGCAGGATAAGACAATGGTGGGAGTGCCACCCTCTGGTTTAAAGTCCAACCCGATTTTCAGTCTGGTTTTTCTTCCATAAACTGGATATCTTACCGGACCAAGAGACCAGTTTTCCCTGTTCGGGATATTCATAGGAATCTTTAATGTGGTCGTTTTCCTTGCCCCACATCGTACGACGTTGAACAACAAAGGATCATCATCCGCCTTCAAAGGAATTTCTTATTCCCCTAACTCTACTTGTTCACAAGTAGACGAAGGACAGCTTATACCGGCTGTCACTCGGTCTCCAGAGCTGTATTAGCCACCTTTAGGTGTTTCCTGTCCCCCACCATTTGGAGAGATATTTATCTTCATCTAGTAATGAGAGAATAAGGTATTACTCGCCCTCTCCAGTACTCTGGCGGCTGTAAATTCATATCACAATTATTTTGCTTCTAATGTCGTCATAATCTTAATTCTAATGGACTACGTTTCACTATGACACTGTGCGACAGGTACAGTCCGATATGAGAAGCAAGTGCTGAGTCTCTCATGAAGCGCTGCGGATTCGACATTTTGTTTGGTTAAGTTTGTCTGTTTATAAAGCGTCCTAACAGAGTTCTCGTCTTCAAAAATGTCCCAAACACAATTGTAGTCATCATCATCTTCTTAACGGTTTTAGGCTTTAGCGGCCTGTTCCTATTTTACAGTCCACCTTTTCTTAGGTCTACCAACTTTTCTTCCTCTATTGTTGTAATCTTTCGCTATCTTCGGTAATCTACGTTCTCCCATTCTACCTGTGTGTTGAATCCATTTTCTTCTGTATGCTTTAATCCTTCCATTAACTGCAAAAATATCTAAATCACTTCTTATCTCTTCATTTCTTATACGATCTCGTCTATTACACCTTTTAGTTGATCTCAGAAATTTCATCTCTGCAGTTTGTATTTTCTGTTCATCTATTTTATTTATGACCCAAGTTCCAGAACCATACAGTAGTGTACATATTGCCATTGTTTTATAAAATTGTATTCGGGTTTCTTTTCTACATACATCTTAGGATGTTTTCACATTCAGGAGTAGGATATGCGGAACACAGAGCCGTTTGGACCAGATCTCCACCTACTCAAGACCGTCGTGCGTGGTGAAGTGGTCCAAGACCCTTTTCGAAGTGGTCCTACAACAGAACACGACGGATCTAGATCAGCGAAGTTCGATACAAAATCTAGCCGGCATAGGGTTGGTTGCCCTGTACGGTGGTCTCAATCAATAACTCACAGTTCCAACAGTAGCCTCGGTAACCGGGACGAATATAATGATAAAGACATTCCCAAGCAAGCAATATAGCCTAGATCTTACATATGATAGGACAAGAATATAACTGTAACATATTTGGAGACATAATTTAATTATTTCCTGGCAGCCGGAATGTATTGTTTTACTTCCACTAGACGTTTTTGTGATCTAAACGAACCCACATGTCGGCCGTAACGTCTGGCATGCTTGGCGCAGTGTTTATAATTTCGAGCGCTATAATTATGCAGAGTAACACAATTTGTAAATCACGTGGAGTGCTGGTAACCAAATAATTGGACAGGTAAGCCACACGTAACAGCAGTATGCGGGCTCGCGTACTCAAATACTGCTGTCCCGCATATTTGACAATTTTGTGCATGAACCTTCATTTGTTTTAATCCGTCCTTAATGTGTGCTTACCTGTTCCCGTTAGCTCTCTCTCCGCTTTAACACACACACACACACACACACACACACACACACACACACACACATGCTCAATGCAGAAGTTCCGCGGGTATCTTGATATTCGGGATTGTGTACATTGTCCGTGCCGAAGCCCGATGAGCACCAGTTCCTTCCGGTATTGTCCGGTCATGAGTTTGTAACACAGGGAAGTCAAGTTAAAAGTTGCTGTTTGACGAACTAACATGGGCTCTTCCGCTGCCTAGGAAAACTTATCGTCACCATGTACGTGGCGCCAATGGTTATCTACGCGATCCCTGTTTGGAGCCACTTGGCTAAGACCCATAAGCGAAAGCTTAAGTCTCTCTTGGACCGACGATTGCGATGGGCATACAAAGCCCACTATCTAACTTCGAAGCAGACTGTCCCCGAGAATCCCTGAACGCCATCATACGGACACTTTCTAGAAAGTTCTACCGCCGCTGTGCCCGCTTTCAAGGTGATCCCGTCATGAACGCCTTCCGGGCAAAACCCTTCTGTACCAAATGAATCTTGGACCCGGCCTCGGCGAACCCTCATGCTGAGTTTAATTGCAGTCTCACGGCCGGTAGCAGGGCACATTTAACATACCTAGTGACAGCGTTGACCTTCGCGGCGGGAGCTCTACAAAGCTCGGGACGTGGTGCAAAAGAGGGCGACGGGCTTGACCCTTTGCTTCGCGCAACCCCTCGTCGTCGTCGTCGTCGTGTCATGTTTTCACACACACGCGCGCGCGTTATCAAGTCATACTCTACGTCATCCATCTGTCTTTCCCTAGGTCTTCCTCTAATCCTCTGCCTGTTGGTTTCCAGTCTGCGATTCTCTTAGTTTTTCTGTTAACATCCATTCGTCTTATGTGGTCGAGCCGTTCTATTATTCTGTTCTCGATGAATCGGACTAAATCAGCACCATGTATTAATTGATGCAGTTCAAATTCTTTCGTACCCTCCAGAGCCCCTCTTCACTTTGCCCAAGCCCAAAGGCGCAAGATTTTACGCTCAAATATCCGTTAGGCATCTGCATTAGTTAATGTCCAGACCTCGCATCCGGATCTCACTATTGGTAAAATAATACTTTTAGATGTGATAAACTAAGCAGCACTAGTTGTTTGCTTAGTATCCTGTGTTTTATAAACTTTTTTGGGAGTAATAACACATGTTTCCACTTACAATACGAGCATTAATCGAGTTACCTGTGATCCTAAGTAAGGAAACTGTCATGTACAATAGGAATGTATCGACATGATATATAAAACTACATTTTTTGAAAAGTTTTAAACTTTGTTTGTTACTCAAATTAATTTTGTAACAAAAAATACAAATTTATTTAATCACTGTTCTGTTTAATGAATTTTGTGAGAGTAATTAATAAATTTAGCCAATTGTATAACACCTGTGACGATTTAAAAAACAAAAAAAATGAAATAAAAGAAATTTAAAATAATTTAAAATCTCACATTAAAACAGAACATAAACCCCTAAAGTAAATGATAATGTAACCCCGCCTTAATACCCAAAATAAATAGTTTTAAAACCTTAAAGAATTCTATAATAAAATTGCGATAACACCCCTTAATAATTAACCCGGCTTTAACCTGCCGAAACCGGCATCAACACGCATAATTACCCGTGAATATGACTAATAATTGTATTAAATCGGAACTTGATAAAAAACATAATGATGTACAATAATAAAATAATAAGTAAGAGATACCGTAGTATAATTAAATATAGTTAAATATGTCAGAGAATAAACGAGTAAATATTAATCGAATATGGAACTACTTTTATGCTGAATAGTAAGTGAAGCGAGATTACTACTCTGACCCCTTAACTAATAAACTACGTGCGATGGAGCGGTCGAGGCGTAAACAGCATACTGCCGAGATGCGGTATAGTAATTATATTTTCAAAAGTTAATAAACTCACAGTTGAGACGTAGCGGCACTAAATACAAATTTAAACAACATGTGAACCGCGAATATAATCTACAAGTATAATTAAAATAAATAGGTAGTGAACAAGTGAGTGTGAATGAGAATTGAGCGTCTATGACATCTCTAGAAATCTAAACAATAAAGTGTATGTAATTAGAAATATGGTGAAATCATAATGTGAAACTCAATAACTAAATCAACATGTGACGTGATTACAAGTGAATAAAACTTTTGTGTAAAAGTCCAAAACAACAAGCGATTACTACAACTTATTAAAAAAGGAGAGAACCAGAACTCACCATGACTAAAATGACCTCCGAACTTCACCAACAACAGAAACCTGATCTTCAGAAGAAAACTACAAGACACCAGGACAACCGAGAGAGTCGCCGATTCGCCGAGGATGATACCCACAGGTGACACTGAACTTTGAATTCAGTGGTTCAAAACTTGAAGTATAATATTGTATGATAAACACTAAATAGATAAAAACTGAACGTTAAGTAAAACAAGAAAGACTGATTTAATTAAATTAAATGTAATTTCATGTTTAGCAATAACATGCGTTAATTTAAATAATGTTTGGTTAAATAAAGCAGTATTTAAGATAACACAAGAATAAATATTATAAATGTAATATCATATGCTTAAACGAAGTACTCGGATCCGAGGGTATTAATAAAAGAAAAACTATGTTAACTCAGTACTAAATCACTCTAATTCTCTTTGTACAAGAGGTACAAATGATTTAGCTTTAATATACTCATTGCTAAATTTATGTAATAAAGAGATGTCATGGTTATCCAAAAGGTGAGTGAATATATCTACCAAATCCCTTGTCAATATCCCTCAATTCACGGGACCCTATTTAACATTTGTGTACTTAATAGTTATTTATGATTTTGTAAAGAATATGGCAGCCTTGTTTAATTGACCTGAGCCAATTAACCAGGTTCCCGAATTGTAACGTGTGCAAAACGCTACACACCTTTCATTGCAAAGTCCATTCTGCGTATAGAAAATTTACTTTGAAACTTTGTAAATGTGCCGTGACACCGTCTACTAGCAAAATAATCTATTAACATACTCCTACGTTGAGTAAAAACACAGTGCCGCATCTCCGAAGACATTGTCGTGCTCGCTGCAGACATCGTCGATGTAGCGATTCTTGTCGCGGACATTGAGATTATCCTAAAAGATGGCTAAGATAAGATAACGTTTTTCACAGCTGAAATTATAAGTTCAACCAACCATTCGATTAAGCGAGTGACAGTAGCCAAAACGGAGTCAACAGGTGCGGAAAGAGGAACCTTTGGTGTTCCGTACGTAAACGGAAGAAGAACTAGTAGATGAAGTGCTAATTTGTATGACGACAGAAGAAATGTTTGGAAGAAAAATTATGCTTTCCAGTAACCATAACTGGAAAGGCTCTTCCTTGTTCCTAAGTTAAAGGCAGCGCCTGGGGGAGACGTTGCTGAGGAGGACGTTACGAAAAAGGTTCTTGACGATAACCAGACAGACTGGGACCAACGTATACCATTATTCCAAATGGGGTATAGGTCATTAGTACAGCGGGATGACTTCATAAAAACTAATGTGTGGCCGGGAGATTCGTCTTCCTTGGGGGCTTGATGTTCGGATCACGTGAGATTCAATTCCAAGAGTCGCAGAATTATTCTTCTCAAGTAGAGAACCAACTGCTAGACCACCTAGTTCGTCTGGGAAAGTATAACTGCAAACACGATTTTCCCGTTCGTGACGAACAGACTTAAGGAGGGAGCGGTACCGCATCGATGAGTGAGTACGTGTGACGCCTTGCACGTAAATCTGGTCGACACAGAATTACGTAACCTTCATTGGCCGTGCGAGATGCCCCTTCGAGACGTTGCTCGACTATTCGACGACATACTGGCACGGTATGTCACTACACTGTAAGGCGGACGAAGTATAAATACTGGATTCAAAAGCAGCCGATTCAGTTACAACTGGCAATTTTACAAGTGCGGATCGAAGTGATTGTTGCGGTTCAGTGGGAAGCGATAATTGTGTTAATTAGTGCAAGAATATAATAAGTGTTATTGTTGTCGGTTGGACAAATTCAACTTGCATTATTGTATAAGAGCGCCTTTGTTGATTTGTAATTCTTGCTTGTGTGTAATCAAATTTTTTAATTAATGACTTCATTGGTGTCAGTTATTCTGTTTCCACTGTACAACACGGCCGTATCACTGTTCTCTATAGAAAACACAATTGTGAATAAATATTACAACACTCCGTTTTTAATGAACACGTGATGCCCTGCTGTCACCTTCAATGATTTGTTATTTCTGATTTCAATGTGACCTTGAAAGCTTCGCGCGCGTGTGTGTGTGTGTGTTGTTCCACACCAAGGTCACGACTTTGCCTTTACGTGAAAGCATCGCTAAGTATAATATAAGAAATACGAGAATCGACTTGTAAGAGCAATAACTCAGAGTTTGACTGTTTGTGTGTGAGCGAGTGCACGTCATGACGAAAAGTAGCGAGCCGGAGCGGAACGTAGAAAGTAAGTAGCGGTTCAGCGCGATTGGCAAGGATGTGCGTAACAGTACAGTGCGCGCGGGCGCGCGCGCTTTTGTGTAGTTGTGCAGTCTGGCCACATCGTTTGCGGCGCAGAGGTGCTCGGCTCTGTTCATTTATTTAACAGTAGTGATCGCACCGCCTGAACTTTAATTCGGAACGATACCGCAATGGGTAATTACATTCCTTCTTACAGCCTCACGTATTCCAAATACGAAACAAACGAATACCGTACGTTACAAAAACCTACACATTTTCACTCCCTCCCTGTACACACTTAATTCAATTTATACACACCAACGCGCGCGAGGAAACACACACACACACACACACACACAGCCACTAATGTGTGTATTTTCTCAGAACCGGAAAATTTATATTTTCTCAGGATCTAGATTGCGTGTACACTCCTTAGTCTTAATACACAGATTATATATGTACAGCAGACAACAAATATAGTATTACTAAGAATCTATAGAAGGGAGTATTCGCACTCGCCATCTTTGTTCCGAGACTGACATAATATTATGGTGCCGCTTGTGTATACATGGGACGCAGTATAAGTTTGTTTTCGATATTACATAAACTATTATAGTTTTTCGTGCCAAAAATATAATTTCAAAGTGTGAAATTATGTCATACGTCCTTAAAAATATGGAAATAATAGTTTTCATCTTAAAACTTACTGACTCAGACCATAGTAAGAGGAGAATAATTTTGTCTAAAAAACAACAAATACCAATCGTTACCACTTACCACTTTGTTAGGTATATATTCTCAGATTTTACTTTTATTCCTATTTATAATAGATGGCTGTTGAATTAATGTTTACTAAACTTCGTTTGTCCAAAAGTCCAAATAAAGTTACTAAAACTATTTTTAATAAACACGAATTGACATTTTTAACTTACTTACTATTAGGCCTAAGTTTATATTCAGGTTTTTTGCTTAACATTTAGTTAAAATTAATAATAAAAAGTTTAGCTTAACTTTTTATTAAAATTACCAATAATGTGTTTTTCATTGCACTAGACATTTTATAGTCAAAAGTATTTTTCTCGGTTAGTAGGAAGGGTTAAACTTTGTTAGTACAGGCAAACAATTTGCAAGTTACAACTTCTCACGGCCATATCTTGAAAACAACTCGTCGATTAAAACCCGGCCAAAACGCATTTTGTTTGTTATTTCGTATAGAATAATTTTGGTCCTATTCATTTTTACTATAAACTCAAACGTTTTTTAGTTATTCGCTAAAAATTACGCTAAAATCCTGTTTTTTTGGGGCAAAAATCGAAAATGTTGATTTGGAATAACTCGAAAACAACGCATTTTTCAAAACAGTTGCGTACTGACTTTTTTGCTTAGAATTTGATTCTCTATTGGATCCTGGGGTTAATTTTTTTTATCAACCACCCTTGAAAAAGGGGTGGTTCTCACCCCCAAATAAAAAGCGTACAGTTTAACTTTGTTCTAGAGTGCATATAGAACATCCATATCAAATTTCGTGAAATTCCATCGAAAGTCAAAATTTTGTTACGTCAAAAGCTGCGCTTACTGGACTAGAATTTCTTCGTGCTGATTTTGTTCTCGACTTTGTTTACGATCTGCGTGTATGTTTCGCGCTTGGCTATCGCGCAGCTGATTTTCGAAAAACAGGTAAATGAGCAATTTTGTGCATTAAAACTACAGAATGTGCAATTTTATGCAGTAACCCCCAAAACGTGCAATTTTGTGCAAAATAAAATGTATGTTAAAATGACCTACACGTCCCGATTCAGATAAATAACTTGTCACTGGCCGTTTACGAACTAGCAAAAAAAAAAGATGCGATTGCACGTGAATCCGGGCTTTAGTTATAACATTATATTTATAATTAATGGATTAAAAAAATAAACCACCTTGTACAGTGATCTGCGTGGAACTGGGCCGATCCTAGGAGGTGGATTTGGTACGTCAAACAAAGTCGGTATGGCATTAGGCTTCACTTTTTTCCAACCATCTACTCGTGCCTGTTCAAACTGTGAACTTTCAAAATGAACCTAAAAGTGCAAAGGTGTATTACATTTTTAGTCGTTATGATTAACATTCACAAACTTTCAAGGAACAACCATTAAATTTACCTCACACAGACGCATTCCCTTGCTTAGTATAAATTTGTCTCGTCTCATATTTTGAATCCATTTTGCACATCGAATAGGGTCTGCCGGAAATTTGAATGTTCTAAAATTAGTTTCTGTTCGATTTTTGCAATTTACAGCACAACAACCAATCATTATGATTATGAGATGTAGTACAACAATCTGCAAAACATACTACATAACAATAATATCTCTAACACCAGTATTTATAACCTTGTTTTCACTGACAAAATGAGATGATTATTATATATATTCGTGTGTAATACATAAATCAAATTAGTACACTAAGGTCATAACCCTGATATGTAAAAATATTAATATTTACATACATAATTTACATTAAATAATACAACGCACAGCGTGCTTACATTGCTCCCGCCACATTACATTTAAAAGTCTCGGAGCAAAGATGGCGGGTGCGAATACCTATATTATAGAGCTCTAGTATTACCATTGTCGTGGAGTAACAATCGTTTGACTATACTTTTATTACGTTCCTTCAGATCATGGCTCCCTCCCCGCTCACTAGCTCCCCCTCCGCCACTCACTCACTCTCATATACTCTGATGGCACGTACTTCTACAGACACTCACATACATCCACGGAAGCACTGAACTGTGTATTTTCTAAAGCCAGCAATACAGAGTGGCCATAAGTTTCTTGACAAAAATGCATTTTATTATCAAATACTCGTTTATATTTAATTAGTACTATCAGTTAGTTATAGGCCTACATAATATGATAACATTGAGTTCAGTAACCTAGATTATACGCTAATTAATGTCGTCTGTATTACTGTATTAATAAACAGATTACAATTTATACGTCAACCAGGATCACAATTAGAATTACAATCAAATTAGAATTACTATTGCTGTAGGCAGTAACAATTCTTTGACTTCAATGGTATTAATTTTATTAAAAATGCCCAGATCAGGAATTGTTCTGTTTTATGTTTTTAGAGGCACAATGTACAGTGTTTGTAAAACGCGCCACAATTAAATCCGTTACTTCGTAATTCAGTCATGTACGGAAATAAAGCACTTCTGAAGGAAAAAAACGGGATTGCTTTATAATTTGCAAATCTAACACAAATAACACCATATGAAATGTTTAGTAGAGCAAGATAACAAACTTTGAGATTGAGAAACGTTACTGAATTATTTTTCAGTGATTAAAAGTTAACGAAATTAGTGACTGCAGTTATACAAGTATTTTATTTGTCATGCAAGTTTGTGAATTTGCAGTAAGTACTGAAAGACTGCTGCAATTGTGTCGAAGTATACCAATAATAATTAAGGAGAAGATAATTTATTTTATAGTTGTTTATTAAAGTTTAAAATTTGTCTCAACGTATTTGTTTTGGACAAAATTTGTTCCGAAGAGTACTGTAAATTACAGGCGTCTTGGCAAGGATACGAGCAGAAGTTCGGCTGTGCTGAAGCTTATATCGATTTTCGTCATAAAATTTGCAGTGCTTTCACAGATGTCTTCAAAATATGGCAAAGAAACGTAACCTTTCTCATAATTTCAGAAAGGGTTTATTCATTTTGAACGTTAAACATTTCAATCGTTATAAAAATAGAACCAGACTACAAGAAGGATTACATTATAAACAGTCCGTTCTTTGAGATATACGTCTTTGACATATAGTTATTCATAACAAACAATTCGTACCGCATCTTCGGTGTTTACCCCATCGTCGTTTTCTTACCAGAATCTGGTTCTAATGTATGGCATATTAATTGAGATGAAAATTAAAGAGTTTAGAGTTCCGTATATTTGGTAACGTAAATTCTTTTTACGTAATGTGTAGGCCTACGTAAAATATTTAGTTTTTGTATGTACAGAAGAAAAGTAAGAAGACAGTGAGAAAATGTTTTTTAGATTTTAAACCTTAGATTTTAAAAAACAATAATCCAAAACCCAGTATTTTTTGACAAAAACTAGGTTTGTCATAAATTCAATGCTCGGTCAAGTAAATTTAATGTCTGACTCGTTTTTCAGTCGATCTTTAAGTACGGACGTTCTAGTGTGAAGTTTAGGGATAAATCCAGTGTTGTAGTGCTTGAGTAAAATGGCTTACGAGTTAGTGCCAAACGTCTAGAGAAGACCGCGTTAGGATTTATGAGATCAGGCGAAAAACAATTTCACATTAGGCGGCAGTAGGTAAACAGGGTGCAATAAGAGATCTCTATGACTTATTGCGTGACAAGAAATAAACAGGCACTGCAAGAGGCGTACACCTCTGTGGAGCATGCTTCGACCAACCTAGGGCTGCAAGTAAACAGCCAAAAGACAAAATATATGCTGATGAAGAAGAACGTCCGAGACGATATAGCCCCAAAAATTAAATTCAAAGGTAGTGAATTTGAGAGGGTGGATAGTTTTGACGTCCTTCTTGACGTCAAAAAATCAGATGGGAATGGAAATTCAAGACAAACTGGCCACGGGAAATAGGTGATACTTTTCTTTGCTACCTATCCTAAAGTCCAGAAACATTTTCAGAACCACCAAGCTCCAGATTTTTAAAACAGAAGATGGGAAAGAAAGATTCTGATTAGGATATATGGAGGTGTACTAGATACTGGAATGTGGCGTATGAGGACAAACGCCAAATTCTACGACCTATACAAGGAACCGAACATCGTCGCAGCAATAAAACAAAGCATCATTAGGTGGCAGATCACGTACAAAGAATTACAGAGGAAAGAGCAGTGACAAAAGTAATCATTGGATGACAAGGAGGAGGAAGAGGAAGAGGGAGGCCAAGAACAAGATGGGTGGACGATATAGATGAAGATATGAGAAGACTGGGGGTCAGAAGGTGGCGAATAGTCGCACATGATAGGGAGGAATGGCAGCACGTCATTCTGGAGGCCAGGGCTTTCCATGAGCTGTAGCGCCGTGGAGTAGTAGTAGTAGTAGTAGTAGTAGTAGTAGTAGTAGTAGTAGTAGTATGACGTATTAAGTACTACGATTAATGTTGGCTCCGTAACGTTGTACACTGCGTAATCACCTAAACGCAGAAAGTGGGGGTTTTAGAACATCGTGGAATTCAAACCATGAGAAAGGACTGAGAACACTATGGTATACAAAACAAACGCTGTATGTTATTAAATTATAATATCATCATCATCCTCCTCCTCAAGGTTTATACTAAGAATGGTTTGTTCCGGTCTCAAATAAGCAAATATTACAGCTGGTCACTCCAGCGCTTCCTTGGACGTCCCACACCCCTCCGTCCCCTCGGCTTATAGTTCCATAGATGTTTGGGGATCCGGCAGCCATCCATTCGGCAAAGATGTTCCCACCAATTCAGCCGTTACTGGGCGATACTCGAGAGGATCATGGGTTTCTTCTATGATCATGGAGAGTATACCCTGCCACGTGCCTGAGAAATCTCATTTCGGTCGCTTGGATGCGACTGGCCTGGCCTTTCGTTAAAGTCACATTCTCAGGCCCATAAACAAGTGTGGGAAGAGCCATCACCTTGTAGAATTTTAGGCGTGTTCCTATATTTGCTGACTTACGAGTTCGCCTAATGGTCCCGCACATAAGGTTGAACGTATTCACAGCCTCGTTTCATGCAT
The DNA here is from genome assembly GCA_034769895.1 of Magicicada septendecula. Classification (NCBI taxonomy): domain Eukaryota; kingdom Metazoa; phylum Arthropoda; class Insecta; order Hemiptera; family Cicadidae; genus Magicicada; species Magicicada septendecula. The sequence continues at coordinate 447,799,674 of CM068372.1, read as the reverse complement.
TATAAGACACACTGTAGCCCAGGTATTCAAAACTGATAACTTGTTCCAGTACAGTACCATGAATAACATTTTTTGTCCGTACGGGATCAGTTCCACAAAAAGCCATCACCTTGGTTTTAATATTACCAATATAATATGATATAATAATAATAAAATATTAAAATTTCAGATGAATCGTGGTCGTTACCGACAAAATGTTATAGTATGTGTGCTACATGTTACGGATTACATGGGAGTCGTAGTGGGTTTGCACAAACACGACCCCAGGATCTGAGGTGGACTGCTTGTGTGGTATCTGTAGACAGCTATTTAGTTAATACAAGCGTATTTATTAGAAACTGTTTATACAATCTTTTTGCAAAACGAACGTGTAAATACCAAAATCTAAAATAAACCAGCACGGATCGATAAAAGAAGTCTATCTTCAATAAATATGTTCTTATTTCAGTCTCAGGCGGGTTATTTTTAAACGTCTGATGATCCTCACAGTGTAGTGTAAACTACAGTCATGTTATTTTTAATCATAATATCATCACATACGTAATTGCTTTGTAATACACTCTTTAAGAAATTTGTTTGTTTTTTACTTCCATGTTCCGTAAGGAACATGAAGACATGAAGAAAAGTCATTTTCCGAAAAGTAAATGTGTGCGCGCGCGCGCGTGTGTGTAGCATTTTTCTATGTCGAACGATAACTGCCGCAAATTCAAACAGAATCAAATAATGTTTTGCATATTTGCCTAAGTTGTAGCGGACTCAAGACCTACTGATTTTGGTGAAGATCGGTTAAGGTGAAAGGGTAGTTTACATGCAACGTTTTTATGTTTTAACAAGACTAAAGTCCTTAATTTTGAGAAATAAAGTATCCTGAAAAGAAGGTCATAATTATCCGCTGTAGAAAGGTAGACGAAATATCTATAAATAAAAATTAAATGAAGATGGTAGTTGATGGGGGAGGGGTAATTTTTATAAATGAAAATGATAGTTGAAGGGGGAGGTGATAATTTTTTATATATGTACTGCGGTATCGGCAACAAAGAAGTAGTTTGTTGTTAAAATTCCTTCCCTGGCTGTTTGGCCGTGGTCTAATGTTTTCTGAACAACCAGACGTTTCGGCAGTGACATCGACTGCCATCATCAGTGAAAATCGACTGCGCTAACGTGAGGTGGCATACGTTAGTGATCACAGTACTGTGGTTAAGGCTAAAGAAAGAAGTAATTTCCATGGAAATATTTCGTATCGAAAATGATTTTAAATATAAATCCATGGAAGTCATGTATGGTTCTCCATACCGATGCTTTATTTACTAAAACGTTGTGTAATCATGAAAATACCTTTCACTTTCTTAAATATTTATAACAACAAAAATAATATTAGTAGTAATAGTAGTAGTAGTAGTAGTAGTAGTAGTAGTAGTAGTAGTAGCAGTAGTAGTAGTAGTAGCAGTAGTAGTAGTCATTTTAGTCTCGTTTCTTTCTTATAGTCCTTTCTTCTTCTGTAACTTTTGCAGCTTTCAGTTCAGTGAGAAAATGGTTCATGAATAAGCTCTTCATTGGAAAGTGGTTCAGAAAGATGGAAATCAGCTTCTCAACAACATCAGCTGCTTTTCAAGCATCACAGTTTTTCTTCAGTTGTCCCATGAAGTTCGTCATCAACCTAAAATCTATGAAAACCAGTCACAAATTATGGCCATATTATTTTTGAAACACCTCTCTTTGAAATTGTCACATCATCCATCCCGCGTCTTTGATGTATTCCTTATTTCATGGTAAATGTTATACGACTTCAAAAAATCCCTCAGCCTAGGTGATAATTTATAATCAAGTGCTTCGACTGCTTTAATAAACGTTCTTCTTAAATAATATGCTTCAAAACTATAAATCACTCCCTGATCCATGGTCTGCATCAAGGAAGAAATGTTTGAGAGCAACTGTAATGTTAGGAATGCACAACTTTAATGCACTTGATGGCAGGCAAGATTGCGTACTGAAAGGATTATTTTAAATGCAATGTTAATTTTCTGTTCAAAAATTTCTATGCAGTAGTATTAAATTTATATTACCACTGTTATTTAAAACTTGAAAATAGTGTAATTATTAAAACATTTGTCACAATATTTGCAAAAATTGACGAAACAAGTTCAAGTTACTACCTGTTAATTGTAATTTCATTTAACAGGAAACCCCAGTGAAAGCGGAGGCGGATCTGCGGTTAGAGAAATAAAAAAGTATGTTCCGTCTCTCGAAAATAAAAAGAAAAATCATCTTCCACAGTCCTATCGACATAAAATTACATTGTACTTATTTATTTTTGGCTTTTACGCAATCATATTTTAATAACGCCGCTTAGGGAAAATTGTATTCAATGTTTCTAAAGAAGAAATTGATAAAAGTAAAGTTTTCTTCTTCTTGTCGTTTGTAACAAAGATACAATATTTTATTATTAAATGCTTCTCTCTTGAATAATTACAATGCCTTTTCACAAAACGCAATTAACTCCCCAGAAACCTTCTCTCGACCTAAAAAATTCTCTCTGGCTCTACCACAGTTGATCATTACTATATCACAAGTAACAACTCCAAATATTCCTACTGCTAGTGGGAGTGACGTGTGCTCCTGCTTTGAAAGATCGCGTACCTAATATAATTGTTGTTTTGATTATATCTGAATACCACGTGGACGGTATGTGCCGCGACTGCGTGAGAAGGTAAAACCTGAAATATATTAGATTTTTAAAAGAGTTAATATTTACGTTTTGACCGTTTAGAAATAACTTATGGCTTCAATTCGTGTCAGAAGCGTTAAAAACACAGGGCTACCTGAATTAAATCGCACACGTGAACCCCGCGGGCACGAGAGTAATAAATCCGTCTGGAGCAGACAAAACCGCTCATCCCACAGATACGAGCGAGTGTGGTCAGCGTAATTACAATTTAGATGAGTGGAAAAACGTCTAGTGGTTTAGACAGAGCTTTGGATCGTAACGTTGTACGATAACATTCATTTTTTTACTCTTCATGAAAGGAAGAGAAATCGAGTCGTCTGTATATGAAACACTAATTGTATTTTAGTCAAGTATTAATTTTTCTAAAAACTGTTCGATTTATTTTTAAAATTTCTCCCATTATTTTTTCGTAATTGAATAAAGTAATGTGAAACTGAAACTATTTTTATTGAAATAATAAATCAAAGTCATAAAACAATTTTTCCATTGAAAATAGTTGGAATTAAATTTTGCTTGTGTTCATATGTATATAAGTAGAGCATCCTTCAAATTACAGTAGAACCTCGCTAATCCGTCACCTGTGGGACTGGGGGTATGGTCGGAACGCAAAAAAGGTCGGATTATCAGATGAATACTAAATGTTTATTATTTCATTAAATGAGACAGTCTAAAATAAAATAAAACTTATACAGTAGGCTACCAGGCTATATGATTGGTTATGTACAATAAATGATAATATGTACAGTCCAACAATAGTGTAATAAAAAACAAGAAACACATTTTATTAGTGAAAAAAATCGTAATGTTCTTTTGTTTGGCAGACGACTGTCTAGACTTAGCTGCAGAGATGTAGACATACCAACAGCTCAACACTCTTCATACCCAACACAGTTTAGCCACCAAGTGTAGTACCCTACTTTTATTTTCATGTTTATCACGGCGACGTGACAATATTATGACCTGGTGTAGGCTAGACATTACAGTATCTGTTTATTCAGGCGCAGTCATGTAGTGCGATTCTGTCAAGCTTGAGACTAATATAACGATTAGTCACTCTTATTTGAATAGCAGTACTGTATGGTACAATAAGTGGATATTGCAAAATGCTTATAACATCATTGTATATGGGTGGTCGTAATTGTTGTTTGTGACAGGAGGAAGGAACTATAATTTTTGACAAGACCTATTATAAATGTTTATTGAAAGCAATTATAATTGCGGTTGCAATGAAACACCAGATTTGACGTCATATCGTACGCAAAAACAAAACTCTAGAAATGCGACATAGCACTGAAACGAGAGTAGGAAAACATTCGGAAGATTTACACCAAATTTCGTATTTTCTGGAACATTAAAAAAAATCGGAAGGTCTTCCGAAATTTCGGAAGACCTGGCAACACTGCGCACTAGACACTAGATGCCGGCTCACTGAGGCAGCAAAACAACTGACAAGTATGTAAACAAGCTGGTAAGTTATTAACAAGTCGGTGGCTGAGCCGCGGTCGGACCAACCGGAGCGTCGGACCAGCCGGGGGTCGTCGGACTAGAGAGGTTTTACTGTAGTGTGATGTCACCTTGGACTACAGATTGGTGTTCTGTAAGTATAATCGTTTTATATTTGTTTTGGTGTGTGTTTTGTATTACAGGGTTTCAAATTTCAGTGACTGGAATACTGGGGCACGAACACTACCGATAGACAGACACGCGGGCGCGCTCGTACTAGTAGGCCCACATAACTATCAATTGATAACATATTTCTTAGTCACTGTGGATAAAAAGTACTCTTCAAAATATACGCCGAAACAAATTACACGACAAAGCAATATGATTACGGTCGTCGAAATTCTCTGTTTGTAACCGACGGTCGAGTTATAGCCGACGAAACATGAATCCTGTCAATGTCTCTCCAGCCAACTGAAAGGTGCGTACTAGTATTCGTTCAAACATACCACCATGTCCTGGATACATTTGAAACTGTGCCTCAAACTGGTGGACGGCGTCATCGGATGATTAAAACGAGGTAGAGAAACTGTCCGGAGCTGCTTATGTCATGCAGGACCATCCTTCAAGTGGCCCGATGTAGACGGAGGTCATCCCGGTCAATCACTGTCGGATGAAAGGTGGCGCCAATTCGCCCATTCATAGATAAGGGGGTCGACTCCGTTTGTCGGTGACTCGTCGGTACAGGCAAGAGCGCAGTCTCTGCGTACTTGAAAAGCTTCAACTTGAGGAAAGTTCACAGACTCCAATAGCGGATGATCAAGCGGGTGTTTTTGCAGTCATTTGACCTGTTAATGGGAAAATCGAGAACGGCACACCGCCAAAATTAATCCGGAAAGAGTTGCCATCGTGTCACCTAGATGATAAGATAATGTAATGCTACCTAACCTAGATGAGTCTGGTTGGGTACCCAGCGCTTTGACACAAATGAGAAACTCATTAGTAGATATAACTTTTGACAGCGTTTCGCGACAAAGTCTGAAAAAGCTGTGCAACGGTATAATAAGTACCTGTATGTATATGGAGATTATCTGTAAATATTATAAAACATGTACGTAACTTTTGTACCTAATAAAATCTTCTTGCCCATTTTTGTTTGCTTTTAATTGCCAATCAGAGGTTAATTTACAAATACGCTTGTAAATTTAGTTTTGCACGCAAAATATACGTACCTTGAATTATATTACTGGTAAATAGTAAACTAATCTTGAACAATAAACATAACAAAGACACAAAGTTTCAACATTTTTTAGCTCCGTTTATTTCATATCATCAAAACTAAATACATACATTTTCGGTACAATTCAGCCACTTGCTGACGGTCGCACTTAATTTTAAGAAGTTCTCTGGTACACACATTCGTTATAAAGTTCTCAAGCTTAGAACTTTATATGAGAATCTTTCCAATTTTGAGTCCCCTTTATATTTTGCACTTTGAACAAACAGTACAATAATTGGGGTACTAGTCACTTAGTGCACTCCTTGTTCTAACTCTCAAATCTTCTAATCTTTTCCTCAGAATTGGTGTTGTGTTGAATTTCCGTGAGAAGCTTCAAATCTTCGATTGTCTTATCATGTGGTACCGTCGGAAAACTGTCAACAATTATTTATGCAGCAGATTACACAAATGTTTAGTCGGAGCACAAATTTTCTGAGTGTTCTTAGAGAAATCTCACAGTTGTCAGTTTGACATCCACATCTGTAGTGTTCCGTCTTGTTAATAATGTTACGAGTCGTTTTGAATAATGCGTCAGCTGACTAGGTGGGTTGGATAACTTGATTTAATCGATGTGGTCCTCTTGGTTGGTTAGCTTTTTACCGTAAGCCCTGCCACCCCGGCAAGGTGGGACCACATCGGCAGGGACGGGAGCCCTGAGGTGGAATTTGGGCTCCCCCTGCAGTAAAGAAGATGCTTAGAAGATGTAGCCAACGACTACACCTTGTTCTGGTGTGCATCCAGGGAAGAGCTGAAAAAGAAATTATAAATTAACACTATATGGAACGATATTTATGAGAGAAGACACAAAATTTAAAAATATTATAAACTACACCAAATCATTTTGACAGATGCAAGATAGATTACATATTAGGAGATTTTGTGCTTACTAAACACATACAATTTGTTAGTTTTAACTATTAAAAGATTTAATTTCATAAATAGAGATTAATTTTATTTTAAATTCTCCAAAAGAGAATTTTTATTACTATTTAATATACCTGTGTTTTCAAAAAAAATTCTAAAATTTCAATACATATTAAAATTAATAGACCAAGTACGTAACCAAAAATATTATTTTAAACCATGACACAAATTGTATGCGCCTGCGCACACGCTGCATGTATCCGTCCGTCTGCGAGCCACTTTTAAATTTACCTCTAAATTCTACACGTTACAGTAACTAAACAGGCGACTACTTTTTCAATAAGAATCTAACTTTCTGAATGAGAGTAATTTATAATAAACATTTAGTCCAATGTTTCTACAAAATTTCAAATTTCTCAGAACATTACTTGTGACTTTGATGGCCAAACCAATGAAACAGGTATATTGTGTAACGTCCGTTTCATCAAGAACAAAATAAACACTTACGGTTATGTTAATAATGATGTTTAAATAAATTATAATTATGATATTAAAATACAGGAGCCTGAGGAAAATAAGGTTTGAAAGCGTTTTTGGGAATTCTAGTCACAAAATATTTTGCAAAATATACTATAATATAAAGAAATCTGTTTTACTATACTGATCCTGAGAAATGTGTACTTCAAATGCTACAAATTAAATAAGTGTCATCCTATTCTTCTTAATGTCACCAGATTCAGTAAGTAAGAAATCGTGAAATTGCTTCTGAACAAACGTCAAATCTAATACAGCATTGCTAATGTAGCATCTAGCATTTAAGTAACAAAACTCTAATAAAAAAATGTTATATCTTATTAAGTTTTTTAATGAATTCTGTATTACGTTGTTAACTTACATCGGCCGTGTAGACGGCAGTCATGTAGGTTTGATCATGCCGTCTGAAGAACTGCACTTCCCCTTGGTGGAAGCAGTACTCCACCTTCCACACATCTGTGCAGAACTGAAAAATAAACAAAGATCCTATATATTTTACTATTATTACATTTAATTTAGTAGTAAAAAATCAAAGTATATCACTTTATAATTCAGTATACAGAATATGTAGAAACATATACAGAATCAGTATCTCTTTGTAGAAATTGAAACGTCAGGAGCTGAACCAAAATTCGAAGAATACATGCACAATGACTAGTTTTGAGTACCTAGAATTTTCTTCAAGCACGCAAAAACAAATATATATTATTTGCAGTCTACCTTAAAGAGGAATGTTCAAATGAGAGGGATTACAGTGTAGCGTAATCAAGTTTGAGTAAACAAATTATATTGACGTTTGTTATAATTTTATTTAACTGGAGATCAACTACCAAACTGTGGACTACTGCTTATCCGGTTGCTGTTCTAACGACAAGCCACTGTAACGGCTGGATCAGATCTTTGTGTACACAGATATCAATAACAACACGATAGCGTTAGCTAGCAAAAGTATGCATACAAGTGTAGTGTGTTAATGTGGACCAATCCTTTTATTTTTTAATAATTATTTGCTTTGTGTTGAGAGGAACATTGTTTGCAATATGAAACAGTAGTAAATAACCGCAAAAATAATCTAAAAACAGGATTGTCTGTTTACACATGAGCGAGCACCCCCATTTATCTGTTTTATAAAATAATAACTTTCAATATTTTATTTATAATTTGAACTGTATTTTTAGAGCATACACAAGTTTACATAATTTTTATACATTTCTTAATAATATAAGAATTATGTTTGTGTATACTGAAAGTGCCAGTATTTTTCTATTTCCATAATACAGCACTAAACCACATTCAAGTATTTATTTATCAATTAGGAATGAGCATCTACTGTTAATTACTGAGTATCAATTAATCATCTTAAACACTAATGCCCCCCCACACACACATACACAAAGCAAAATACAGCCGCTCTCCTGTTTAATTAATTATGGTTTTTCAGTGAGCTTTCAATATTTATGGTAATAAACAGTTCAATTAAATTATATGATGATATAAACAATCAATCTCTACTTAATATTTTAATTAGATTACGATTTTCAATTTGATATTTTGCCTACCAGATTAACAAATCAATGTAATAGTCGGTACTATTGATATCAAAATTTAACTATTGTTAAAAGTTAGTTTAGATTTCTAAAGAGTAACGATTATATTGTCAAAGGCAAACTGCTTGTAATTTGTCAGGTTTGTTTTGCATTTTCAAGCAGCATCGTAACAATTGAAGGCTTTTAGTAATTCCTATTGAACAGAGATAAAAGTCGAACAAAGGCTTGTTGACAAGTCACCAAGGTCCATGACATATGAAAGTTCATGAACGTCTCCCACATAATCGAAATTTAACCTGTCTATGACATTTTAAGTAACAGCCTAAATCATTTGTGTGGATTTTAGTGAAAGTCCTGTATTCTCTATAAAAATATTCTGACTTTCAAAGTTTTGATACCCTAATCTAAGAAAGAATCAAAATTAACAAGTAGTTTAGTTCTAGTCCTTTACAGCAAATATTTGCTTCTTTCTAAAAGTTTGTTGAATTGGTCCGATTCACTTGGTTGCAGCAGTATTGTTAAAAATAAGGGCTATCTTTTTAAACAGTCCTGCAGAGCTGTCTTGTTGGCCACCAATAACCAGTACAAGCATCAGCATCAAGCTCAACACCTTATTTCTATTATTAACATATTTTAAGAACTTTAAAGAGGTTGTTGCGGTTAAAGGGTTATTATTCTGGGAACTATTGTAGGTTCTTGTCTAAAATAGCTAAAACATGTTTCCATTACACTCACAAACACAACTTACCAATGTTTCGAAGCCGTCGAACCGTATTTCAGTTCTTATCTGAAACAATAAGGTAATAATAACAGTCAAAATAATACTGCTAAATAATCGTTATTATTACACACATGCAACTTAATTCTGCAGAGGCAATTAGTTACCAAAACACAAAAACTACAGCACACACACACACACATCTAACGTATGCTACTGCCAAATAATATAATTTTTATGTTCTATTTTAAGTTATATTTTTAAACCGCAGTAACATTCAGTAATTAATATTTTAATTTACCATAAAGTTTTATGTACAATCACAAATGTTTTAACGGGCATAAAGTTTTACAAAGTTTTCAAATTTCACCTTGCAATCCAAAAGATTATGCAGAAGCTGTTACTGAATGACTGTAGGTTGCAGGCAACTGGAATATATTAAATTTTAACGCAAATTGTTCTGTTCTTGCTACTTTAGAAAATGTAAATTTATCAATTTTAACAAAAAAATATTCTATAAATTGTAACCTCCAGTGTTCCTACTGAGTTTTTGACATAGCATAGTAGCTTAACAAATTCGTTTCTAGATAGCTAAGACATACTAATTAAAGGAAAATGTATACTGAGATCTTAGTGTGTCAGGAATAAAACTGTATATAATGTAGGAATATAAAGAGTTAACATTGATGATGTTCTCAAGATTATGATTACAGGCAAACAGAAAACTGGACGGCAGATTATTTAATAGTGGAGACATAAAATTGTTGTATTAAATCATTATCAGACATTATGAACATAATTAAATTAGGATTTCTAGAAGGTAAGTTTTAAAATATGAAACAGCTTGAAATAAGCCTATATCGTTCAATACTGCGCTATGCAAGAGACGTAAAGATTTATCCAACACAAAATTTAAAAAAGACCTTACAGACAAAAAACATGCAAAAATTCTACAGTATCCTAAATACGGAGAAAGGTGTTATGGTGATCGTGTAATATTACATAATATTAAGTGAGTAAAACTTGGATTAAAAACACGTTTTAATGAATGAATAAAGTGAATTGCACGTTAAAACTATAGCTTATACTTTAGAAATGATACTAACGGATGAAATATTGACACAGGTATCCGTTAATTGACAGAGACATAGACAAGAGGAAAGCAAAAATAATGTATGAAAACGATAATAAAGAAAACAGAAAATATAGAAAACTCAATCACTTATAGAGTAAGTGAAACGGTGTATTTATAAACACTAGATTAGAAACCGTGAAAGATTCATTAAGGTACGTACCTCGGTATTCAGGTGCACTGGTCTGTACACAAGTGGCACCAAGCCGACGTCGACGGGATGTGGAGTCCTATCCACGGTATCTGCTAAAATTAACAAAAGCATTATATATACGCACAAGTTATTGTAAAACAGAGTGGTCTTTTATTTTAAAGAATTAAGAGACATTCCAAATGGTGAATGGTAATAACTTAACATTTAGAACTACAAAAACTGTTTACGGTTCCAAATTGAGGTTAAAACAACCTGCTGTAATTTTCCACAAACTAAAATTCTGTGTTAAAACAGATTAAAATAATTGGGCGTATGAACTGTAGAGGTCGAAAGAAAATGAAAGTACGACTTTGCTTCAGGTATCTTAACCTTGGACATTTCGAGAAATATGCAAAGGAAAAGAGAGGAAAGGCGCTTACTTTAAGCAAGCACAGAACAAAAGTATACCATGCTGCCTCACATTGTATTCTATTTATGGACCGTGGTATTAGAAGTAAAGCATAATCACAGGGAAGCATTCTGTGTTTCTGAGGGCACTTGAATGGTTAACGTTGTACAGGTGAACATGAACAGTAGTAAACTAGCCACCTAGTTCATTTGCACAATAAGATTGGAAGACAGGTAGACATGATAACTATAAGCAATCTATGAAAACAGGAGTAAAATTCATGGTTCACAGATCCCCTGAAGTAGCAGCTACTTGGGTAGCAGAAGTTCAAATTCCCATACGCACCCTTGGTACGGGCTAGGGATATGTTTCAGTTAAGAGTACAAGCACTAATCACTTCAGTTCTTGTCTTACTCCAAAAAAAAAAAATATAAGGTCCTGTCATGGAAAAAATGTAAAGAATAAGACAACATTCTATGAAGTATACAGAAAATTTTCCTTTTATTCCCAAATGTGAATAGCAAATCCCTATTGCTATGTACACAATAATCAAACTCGTACAAGGTACATTAAATCAATTATTATATCAAGTAACTTCAATTTTGTTAGTTCAACTAACTTCAACTTATAACATAAATTAAAATATGTAATGTATTAAAGACACTTACCCTCTTCCTTCTTCTGTTTCTGCTTGCCTTTTAGGCAAGTGCAGCAAAGTATGTCTAAAAACAATACAAATATTAAAGCACATTTAATAAACACATAAACACATTTAATTATTTAATTAGACTTTGAGGTACAAAATATACACACAAACACACACGCACGCAGTCACGCAAACACATTCCTAGAGTTCATCAGTTGTTTGTCTGAAGGTAAAAATGTAATGCTTAGAAACATTTTAATATTTAATCTTCATTATCACTACCAACATTATCATCGTCGTCGGTATCATAATCGTTTTAACTCCAATTATCAAACCTTAGTTAACCTGTTCCAGAGCCAAGCACCTTTCTCATTCCAATAGGCTTACGTCTTAAGATTATTACTCATAGTTTCCTATCTGCCATGCGATCCCAGAGTCCGTATCATCTTTTTGTATTATGTGTAAACTTCTTCTGTAAAGATACAATTTTAATTCTTTTCTAATTAAGAAATATAAGTGTTTTCACTTGTTTCCAATCTAGGAGGAACGTACAGTAGCACACGTCTTTCATTTCATTAACTTGAATTTTTTGTCTTCGTTTTCGCCAAAGGTCAACATTTTAGTTGAATATATGAAGTGGTAATAGCTACTGTTTTCTAATACCTCAATAGGATATTCTTTCTTTTTATAATCCTTCACTTTTATGGATATTTCCACAGATGTTTGGAGTTCTTGTAAGAATCAAAGGCCTATACAATATATCGTTATTATTAAACATGTATGTTGTATTATTGTAAACATAAGTTTTGCTAAACTCTAGTATCGAGACAATGTACACCAATATTTATTGAATTATAAATATACGATTACGCGCGCGTGCGCGCGTGTGTGTGTACCAATAGATTTATGAGAGATCTGTGTATGTTTTATCAATTAATTTACGTGCATAAATGAAAACAGTACAGACAAATGTAAGCCACAATTATTTATATATTCATTATAATTTAAGGCACTGCACGCTTAGCAACTTAAGTGAGATAAATATATAATATAAATTATAATCACTTACATCGGCAAACCTTCTTAATAAAACCCATGGCACTGGATAAATAGCTATATAGGAAAAAGAAGAAAAAACGCTATTAAAACAAAGTAAAAAGTGTGGCTAAAGTAAAGTAGTCTTCGACAGCTACAAAATCACCAATAATTTTGAATCAAACAGAATTAGTCTCGATTGAAAGCTTTTGTGGTGTTCACTTTTAATAACAAATCAGCTTAACAGTTTAATACGAGTGCTTTATTTTTCTAGTAGCAAACGTTTTGCCCCTGAAAGGTTAAAGCATCCTCAGCGGCTGGACTGAGTGTAATCTAAGAAAAATAAAACTTGAGTTAAACCGTAAATCTAAGTTGTTATTGAAATCATTTAGGCATTAGTGTCAATTACTAGACAGGCAAAACAACAAATTATTTCTACAGGAAAGAGAAGTAACTGTAATACTTACGACGTCTGCAATTCACAAGTATATTAAAACGAGTTACCCTATTCATTAGTACGCATTAATAAAGGCTACCAATTAGGAGACCAGTTGTGTCTATCGAATCCCGAATATTATGTACCATATACTGTAATAGACTTCAGTCGACATAAATAATTTATAATCTTAATGCAATTATGATTACTCTGAAAAACTTTTATTTACATCAGTAAACTATGCTTTTGTGCTACCAACAGCCAGCACTAAGCATAATTTACCAACGAACACTAAATATGGTAAGGCACACTAATATAAGACATTATAACTTGCATTGTGACTTAGTTAATATACAAGCTATTTCATGTTAAAAGATTAATATATTGAAAAGCTACTTCAAAAAATAAATTCTTTCACCTCGACGTTAAAACAGAATTATTAATTTTATTTTGTTGGAAAAGTTATTCAAGTTCTAAAAAATTCTAATAACACACTCTGTGTAATAATAGGAATTTTTAAGTTAGTATTTAATTGAAACAATTAAAAACCTTGAAAAGGTAAAATAATAGGTAAATAAGGTAAATAAAGGTAAATAATTTAAAAACAAATAATACAACATTTCAATAAAGACACAGAAAATTGGGAAACGCTGACTTGAAACACGATTAAATTAAATCAAATTAGACAATCTTATTATCCTTATCTGTATTTATTGGCTAGCAAATATTAAAAACCATAAAGTGTATAAAATGTATTGTAGACATCGATTTGAATACACTAGTTCAATTTTTTGTATGTAGAGCACAAGAATAATAAAATTTTCTATAATCTCTTTTGAAACCTATTTTCTTTAATCAGAATAAGACAAATCAGGCAGTAGTTATTAAAGAATACACGTATAGTTAACTTGAACTGAAGAAAATGTTTTCTTAAATTATAAAAAATATAATAGGTTAAAAATGTTTTACCTAATAAAGATATAACTACCCCTGTCATTAAATTACATCTTAAGATGTTTGAGACAAACTTTGAGCGAAAGAAAAACTAATAAACTTTTATGGGTAACAAATAAAAAATACAGCATAGTACTTACATTCATGCAAAGTAAAAGTACATTATATTAGTCGTAACTTTAGTAAATAAGTTTTATAGCAACATATATGTTTTACTATTATTTCTGATACATAATAGCTCTTTAATAGTTTGAACATCATATAAGGCCATACAAGACATATCCTCTAATTTATATTGAAGATTAATAATGTAGTGCTAAAATTACATAAATAAAATCACTACCTAGTGAAGATAAAATATACTACATATTATGAGTAAAGAAATACCTAAAAAAATGTATAAAATGCATTATTTATTTATCGAGTAGAAGAAACGTCCGACTTACCTTGATGGTTTAAAAAGATTAAAATATCGTTTTGAAAAAAATTAATTCTTACTTGTTACCATGGAAACAAGTTGAATTGTTAATTTTCTTTATTAAATAAAGTCTAAAAAGTATTCGTTTCTTTAACTAAACATAAAATTACCTGAAATATGATAACGAAGAGTTATTTTGGTCAGAGGTGGGGGGTGGCTTGATTGTGCAAAACTGTGTTGGGAAGAACCGTGGAGTTGACGACTGCACATCTACATTTGGCAGTCGCCAAGTATTCTGTATGATGTTAAAGTACGATCTGTATTGAAAGGAAAGATCTGTAAACAAAATATGGATTTTGGCATTTCTTATGTGGCGTTCATTTCTGTACACGTGTAGAATTACTACACTATAGTAACTCTTAAATTCCTTGTACAGTATTTATTATATTTGTTTATAGAAATACAATAATAATAGATTTCTTTTGTTAATGAATGCACATTAAAGTACAAGATAGTTGGATTCAGATTAACTTAACACCGAACTATTAATACATTCGTATTTTAATTATAGCCGAAATTTAGTTTTAAGGCATCTTGTACATTCTAATGCATATAATAAAAGGCGTACAGTAAATCTGACTTAAACCCTTTGGATCAAACTTCTTGACATAAAACCTTTCTAAGTAATGGTTTATCTCAGTCAAGCAATTACTACATATATATATATATATATATTATTTTTATTTTCACACTAACGGATGAAAAAATTTGTATACAATGGCATTTTTCTATTTGCTCTCGAAGATTCACTAGTGAATCTCTATCCTCGTTACATCAAAGCGTTGCTGAAGCAGAAACAATTTACCTTACTAATATGCAAAATTAAAAAAATTTTAAATTATTAAATCCGTTCTTCGTAAATGAGAGCAAGATCTTCTTTCTTTCGATTATATTTTCTACTATACAGTAACAAGATATATAAAATAAATACACGAGCCTGTATAGTCAGATAAGGGAATGCAAGTTTATATAACTCGTTCGTTAAAGCAATAACATGAAAACATTCTAGTTTCGGTTACAATTTCTGTTTAAAATGCCTTTTTTCTTACCAGCTACACCACCTTACCGTTTGCTCCTCCAGCATCTCGAAGAATCAGTGCTCTTTGGTAGCACTGCGGTCAGATATTTCAGTTCCTCTCTTAATTTTGATCCTTCCTCACACCTTATTGGATTCGATTGAAATTTGTTGACAATCATTCTACAGCACAAAGGTTTTGACTGTCTGACGATTTAACACTCCTATGGTTAACAAAAGCTGGCGCTTAAAAAAGCAACAGACACTCCAAGATTGGACTAAATATATAGTTATATTACATTATATGCTACATGCTGTAAACTCTTGGTTTGAACGGCATAATGTTCTTAATCTTGAAGTTTGTATACTTCTACATAAGTTAGATACGCGTACACATTACTCTGAACTACGTGCTTGGCAGTCATGCAAACTGTTACTTTACGGTATTAATTTGCAGCAGAATTAGCCTTCGATAATTTCAATTATTGGGTCGAAACTATTTTTGACCGAGTCAAATTCCCAATCAGTAAAGCTTTGACTGAAGTAAACAAATTTAATCCCAGTGGTAAAAGAACACATATACGTTGTTATAGCTACCATGAGTAACACGGACCAACCGTTTGAATACAGCAATCGTTTTTTTACATTTTATATTAACTAATATCTTATAATTAAGGAATATAAACTGCTTTTAAAGTAGAAGTTATATAAATCAGAAAACAAAATATTATAACAGAAACTTTAATTAAAGTATGAACTGAAGTAGCGTATAGTGTTCTACTAACTATACAAAATAATACAGTTAAATTCATTCAGTAGACTATTAATTGAATTATAATTACGTAATTATAATAAAATTAAATGCAAAGAGAACTTACGCTTTCAAACAGAACTTCAATTTAAAATAAAATGAAGCAACACTTAGAACTACAGTATTACAGAAAATCGAAAAGAAAGTAAAGGAAGATTAGGAAAAAGAACACAAAAAGCATAGTAACTTAAAAAAAAAGAGTTACTACCTACTGATTTGTCATTAAAAGTCACTTATTTTGGTTTCTGAGTTGTATTTTCCGTGTGGACGGTGTCTTTGCAAATAACATAAACTATAGGCCTAGTCATATTGTTATAAGGCTCTCACGGCCGGTGTCAGTTGTACTAGAAGTATCTACCGGGCTGTTTGGCCGTGGTCCAGGGTGTACAAACAAAGCAAACGTTTCAGCAGCACCACTGGCTGCCATCTTCAGTGGAATTCGATGTGAAGGCTGACCACAGTACTGTGGGCCTGACGTTTGACACCCCGTTCAAAGTCAACTTGACACCCCACGGCCTAGTCAATTTTACAAAAGACAAATTTCAACAACTTGAGTGCTCACCAGAAATCCAACTCTACGCCCGAGACTACAACATCTTGGCTCCGGGGGGGGGGGGTTAACAACTGCTACTCTTTAGCTGGCTAACAGGACATAAGTTAGACAAGGTTAGTCTGTACTACTTGAAACACACCGTAAACCAAGGTGGAACCGATCTTGCCAATGGGTGGACCAATTGATCTCGGAGGGTGAAGAGAAGGTGGCAGTACACTGCTCTAGATGCATAGTAGTTTTTGGCGCCGTCAGGCAGTACGCCTACGGTGTCTAAGTATTTGATAGTGAAAAGAAAAAAGGGGACTTTACAAAAGTGAGCCTCTTTTTTGACGGAGAAATCTGTAACTGCTTGTGCTGGATCGACTGCCACGGGCATTAGAATAACGTTGGTGGTCTGTTTATCGATACGCAAATCGACCAGCAAGGAGCATGATTACTTATGTTAAAGAAAGTCGGAGAGATATAAATTAAAGTGAGTCACCACGCCACTCTTAATACCATAAAGGGAGTGGTGGTGTGCTGTGACTACTAGATTGCAATGAAGACGAGATTGTAACTGAACTAGCGCAACGAGGAGTCATAGTATGCCGGAGGCTGACGGTGATTGGAGTTGACATTGACGGAAGGTTAGGCATTTCCTTCCGTGAGGACCTTTAATAACACAACACTCCCAGAGGAAATCCGAGCAGGAATCCGTCGGCTGAGCGTAAGACTTTTCATCTCTCACACCATGTAATATTTTCAGTGTTTTCGTTTTAGGCAAACGGGATCCAGATTAGTCCAAGTCAAAACATCCTTCTGTGGACTGTTTGCCCATTCCAATGACCGTTGTACCAAACCGATGAAATGCGTTAACTGAGGTGGCCAACACTCTTCCATGTCTCGCAACTGTCTTGTGTTTAAGCAAAATGTAGCCATTCAGTAAATAAAAACTTTAAAGAAAATCGGTTACCTCGAAGCTAAAAGAGTTATTTCTCTGACGAACTGGGTAAAAGTTAGCTATGTACAGGCTGTTAAGTCTATTTTAGCTCTGACGTCATCTCATGTAGTGAAAGAGATTATGCCGGCAGTTACGTGCTCTATTGAGCGATACTTACTACAAATGTATACGGAATTGCAATCAAGTACAGTGGTATCCAGCGTAAGTGCATAGAATAACAGCTGGTCTGCTACAATCTTTCGATCCGCCCGCCGAGAAGGCCGGAATGATACATTGAAGCCTCCAGTGGTGGCGAGATGGTGTGAGGACCATTACCCCGCCGTCCATTGCCCTTCATCCCAAAAGCATCAGGCAGGATTTCTAAAAATAAGAGCGGGGACAACAAATATCTTCTAAGACCAGTTGGTGAGCTCCCAATCAAAGTTCAGCTCCGCTGCTTGTGTCAGTGATCTCACAGACCTCGGTGACCTGGCAGAGTTCGGTAATCTGAAAAAGAAGAAGAAGAAAAGGTTGGCCAAAGGGGAATTCAACGAAGTATACACGGTCCGTGGCTACTGATTTTTCGATATCCAGCGTAGAGATATTCCCTTCAGTAGAATATTAATGGTTGCGCTTCGGATTACTGAGAACTGAATATGCTGCTGTACTTCCAGGCGTACATCGATGTATGTGTGCCTGCAGCAAACACATTTGAGGCCACAATAAATTTTAATACCGGTGATATGAGCCCTTCCCCTATGATGGAACACCAAACATCATAACTAGGATAGGCGTTTCTATATTTATTAGCAACACACATCTCGCCAGACGTATCCCTTTTGCTACAACTCTACAAGCAGTAGTTTTCACTTTACTACAACTACTGAAGATGACGACCTGCTGCATACATTTACCTGTTTCTATATTCATGACTAGCAGAAAATCTGTAGATATGATCGAACAGCTAGTATTTCCATTACTACTAGTTGGGGGCTTCATCAACGTCCATAGTCCCACTTGGAGTTGCTTTCGACGAACAGCGATTGACTAAGAACTGAAAATCTATTGCTAAACAGCGCGCTTGAAATTTTAAACACAGGCGAGAGCACACATTTTAATGTTAGAAGATGTACTTTCTCGGCTAGCAAGATTTCGATCGTACCCTGAGACTTGCTCAACGTCTGACGTCGAGAGTGCTCTCGGACCTTAACGAAGCGATGAATTCTCAACACTAATAGCAACGGAAAAGCCAAAGGAATGCCGAAAAGATGGCGGGTGGACCGTGCGGATTGGACAGGATTCATAGGTGCTGTAACACCTACAAATGTCAGTAGAAATGTAAAGGAAAACGTATACAACATTGCGTCTGCTATCACGTCAACAGCTACGAATTATATCCCTTGGACCAGTGGTCGTTCATCCAGGACATTGGTACCGTTGTGGATCACCGTTGTGAGTGAGCGATTAGACAGAAGCAACGAGCCATACACACATACAAACGAGCACCGACTAAGGAGAATCGCATCGCTTCTAAGCGGGTTCGACCCGCCGATTTCTCCGGCTTTATAAGAGACAGAACTTCGAACAGCCAAAGTCGGCTCACACGAGCTGGAAAATGCAATACCGCAGGGAGTAAGTGTTTTACTATAGTTATCAAAGGGATCATTTAGAGGATAGAAACGTCGGTTGGGAAGTTTTTATATGTTGACGATCTTCCGCTTCCTACTCGGCCAAAACGACGGCAATGATTAAGCGTAAAACGCAAGGCTCTATTGACACGTTGGATGAAAATACTAAAAGGAGACGCTTTTATTTCTCGGCAACAAAAACGACCTGCGTCAACTTCTGTCAAAAGCTGTGATGGCACCTGGCCACGATGCTCACCACGAACGGTATTCGGGTGCACTTTAAAACTGAATTCGTACGTCTTAACATTTTTAGGTCTAACTTTCTACAGCCACTTAGCGTAGACTACTTGCAAATCCTCGCTAAATGTCACTACATGTGTCTCCCATATGACCTGGGGGCAGATAGGAATGTCTTATTGCGCCGATACACCGCATTGGTGCTATCCAAAATGGATTATCTATGATGCGCGGTGTACACTTCAGCACTCACTAATTTATTTAGTGAACATAAGCTCGGAAATCGGATTCAGATAAAATTACACCTCATCTAATGGAAATATATATATTTATTAATATATATATACTTTCACGTATGAACTTACTATTCGTTATCACTTCCCCAAACGTTTCAAAGTGATGTGCCTCTTCCTCAGTGGGAGTAAATACTGGATGTCGTTTTACAGATAACCGTTATGGACTATAGATGTGTGTGGTGGGGGTTGATGGTGGGAAGGGAATGGCGCTGAGGTTCAAATTGTGTGTTTGGATCAATGTATCGAATAGTGTATGCGATTTATAATGTAATTGTTCATTTAATATGTTGTTTAGTTGTAGTGTGTGATATCTGTATATTTCAAATTGTTCAGCTGTGTTTAATTTTCTACTTTTAGGTAAGTAGTGTAATATTTCCATGTTGTGTTCTATGTTTGTGTAACTGTGGTTTTCGTTATGTAAATGTGTGGCAAATGTGGAATGTATGTAGTTTGTGATGAGGGCTTTTAAATGTTCTGAAAATCTGGAGGAAAAAGATCTTCCTGTCTGGCCGATGTAGAATTGGTGACAATCATTACAATTTAATTTATAAACCCCTGTTTTGCTGTATGTGTCTGTGTCTTTGTTAGTATTATTTATGTGTTTCCTAATGGTGTTGTTGGTTCTGTAGGCTACTTTATAATTGTGTTTCCTAAATGTGTTTGCAATTTTGTGTGTATTGGAATTGTAGTATGTAAGTGTTATGTATTTGCTGGGTTGTGTGCTGTTGGTCTGCTGTGTTTTACTTTTTGTGTTTAGGATTCGTTTGTGTAGTTTATTTATTAATTCGGGGTTGTATCCATTTTTGACTGCTATATATTTGATTGTGTTTAATTCATCTTGGTAGTCATGTGTGTTTAGGGGTATTGAAGTGAGCCTATGGAGCATGTAGTTGAAAGCTGCATGTTTGTGTTGAGTTGGGTGGTTGGATGAGTTATGTATGACCATGTCTGATGTGGTGGGTTTCCTGTATATTTTTTTATGTGTGTGTGTTGTTTGTTTTGGTGATTGTAAGGTCTAAGAAGTTTATGCTGTTATTTAGTTCTATTTCAAGTGTGAATTTTAATTTATGGTGTATAGTATTAATGTATTTGTGAAAATTTTCTATTTGTCTTTTGTTGCCGTTGTAGAGGAGTAAAATGTCATCAACATACCTGTGCCAATATATTATTTTATCGGTGTATTTGTTATTGTTCAGTATGTGTTTCTGTTCTATGGTGTGTACGAATATTTCGGCTAGTATACCTGAGATAGGGGAGCCCATGGGTAGTACATCTGTTTGTGTGTAATATATATATATACTGTAGATTCTCCTTTACTAGCGAGTACAAACGTATGCGCGACGTTTGTACACATATGAACACAGTCATTTAACAAACAATGTGTTACCTACTATTATAGCAAAATATTATATACATTATAGAAAGCCCGAAACGAGTTCTCAGTTTTAACTCGACCCTTTTGGCGTTGTCTGTCCATCTACATGTCTTTTTTAACTCAATCGTTTGGCATTTGTCTGCCTATCTATTATCTATCTGTCTATCGATCTGTTTAACGTATGCCTCACGATAACTTATCGGATCACCGATTTTCGCAAAACTTAGCATGCGTGTTCATACTTTAACCCTGGAGAACCCAATTGGTTTTGAGAGTGATTCCTCCGAAAACAGGGGAGGCCGAAGGCAAAAATCTAAAGGGCTAACATTGTGAAAAAAATCCGAAAAGAATCCGAAAATTTCATTTGGGTTATCAAATTAAAAGGAATTTTAATTACAATCTGAATATGGTTTTCATTTTTTTAAATTTCAAAATATTTCGAAGTTAGGGCTGATAATTTTGATAAAATCACAACAATTCATGTGGGGTATCGAATTAAAAAGAATTTTAATTAATATCCGAAATTACTGTTAAGTTATGGAAATTTTAAAATTTTTAGAGCCCTCGGGGCCAAAAAAAAGAGATTGAAAGAAATTGAAAAAAGTTGTGAAAATCTAGCAGGGTGTCAGACTAAAAGGAATTGTAACCCAGAGTGTTACAAATGTTTAGTGCCTATGCTATAATTGTGTGCTCTAAATGTTTGTTATATTACTAAAGAAGTAGTAGAGAAGTAGGGATTTTTGTAATTTTTTCCTTAATTAAAAAATTATCTGATATCGAAATTCATGTAATAATAAATGTATTTCCTTCAAAACAGTGAGCGAATTCTGCAGCTCAGGACGATTACTAGTATACTTGTGTTTTCCTAAAAAATTTGAAATTAGAAACTAGAAACACTGTTTCACATAATATTATTAGCAAAAAGTATTAGCTTGTATAGTCATAATATATCCTTAGAAAAAAAGGATTACTAAAATTAATTTTTGTTTTCAGGTAAGTAGAGAAGCAGCATCAGCGAACTGATATATTTCAGTGATACGTGTCATGTGGAGGTGTTGTTAAGGGGGGCGAAAGTTGTCAACTGTTGTAAGGTGTTGGACTTTTCTCATGCTGATGTGAGATAAACACAGGTAAAAGACAACATGCCATAGTCATCTGGGTTGCAAGCTAGGTAGGTCCCGTATCCAGAAGAACTATATGAAGTATCCTGTTGGATACAACGCTAATAAATTCGTAATTTATAAAAATTGCTGTTTATAATTATGTATTTGTGTGTGTGTGTCTGTGTGTGTGTGTGTGTGTTCGAGCGCGTGCGCCTTCCTGCGACCGTCCGTGCGTATCAGAGATAAATAATAGTCTTTCTCGTCTATAACGCTTGAATGGATAGTCGATTTTACTTTTTCAGTATGTTTCAGACAATTACCTGCTCTATACAATTTTCGGTCTCTTCAGTAGACCAAAGGAAATCAGCTAGACGCTCTCTACATTACGTCATTTCGTTGAGTTTACAACTTTCACGAAAAATAACAGCTTTAAATCATTTCATTTCAATGCGTTTTAAATAAAATGTATCTACAGACGTTTGATAAAAATCAGGTAAACCGATAAAAAAAGGTGATGTTATTGCGTTCTTGAGAGGGCGGGAGGAAAGGAAAGATTGTGGAAATCTGTTGTAAAAGAAAAAGATTGCACCTTATGGGACATTTAGTAAGTCATGGGGAGATTCCTAAAACTTTGGTATGAAAGCCAAGGTGATCACGGATGCCACATCTGAAACAGATTTTAAAGAATGAAGTTAAGAAGAGATGAATTGAGAATGTGTGAAGAATTGAGAATTGCTGCCAGCTCATCTTCTAACCAACCTTCGGATTGTTCACCAAGATTGGAATTTCGAATATTCCAGGAACTAGAACACTTAGGTATTTTTTGAGAAAAAAAAATCGGACAAATATAAAATAGGATTTAATCAGATATTTGTACGTGTTAAAGAAAAGTGAATCAGCTGTCAACAACATAAATAAAAAGCAGTGAATTCATAAATACATTAAAATAATTAAACCGGGGTTTCCGTCACCAACACAACGTACACCACAACAACATAAGTAGGATGAGATGGAAGGCCGTGCTTTAACGGAAACGAGTACTGACAGGTAGAATTTAACTTGTCGTCTAAAGTTATTTTGAGACGGTTTGGAAAATCCAGTGGCGTAAATCAGCATTCACAGTACAAATAAAAGCAGATATAAATAATTATTTTGCTGCTCATCAAGATCTGGAGCGGAATGCAAAGCCAAGGTCGAATAGCGTTCTCCAGTCAACATGTTTCTTGTCCGTCGCTGTGTTTCCCATTAGGTGGGACGTGTTTTTAACGGCGTAGTGGTCTTTCTCTCTAATGGCTTTCAATTTGTTTCTCCACTTTCTCCAATTTCCACACGCCTTACTGTTTCTGTCTCGTGTAAATATTAATGTCAAGAACTCGGGGTAAGTTTTATCTTTATTTCGTTCTCATCCCTTGGGTAAATTACAGCATGTGGGAATACACCTTGAAACACGCAGGTGACAGTCAAGAAAACAATACTGAAACCGCGTTTTTTGATACTGGTATACTGATACAAATCGCGTTGTATCGCAAAGGAGTAAATGCCAAATCGTTTTCAAATTTTAAGAAATTTAATATTTCACCAATTTATGAACATGGATACCACCGTTATACACCAAATACAACTTACAAACAACATTTTGTTTCAAAATACTGCTTTAATACACACAATACACTTCTATGTCTTTATTACTGTAGATAATCGAGTTGTTTAATTTAATCATACAACTTGGGGAAATTAAATCATAAAAATTAATGCCGTCTCGTTGTGGTAACACACGTGCTACTAATTAATTTCATAATATTTACCCTAACATTTGTTATTTGGTGGATTTTAACGACTTTGCAAAAAGCTAACTTTAAAATTTTGTTAAAACTACAATTATCCCTTACAAAAGGTTTTTCCTTAAAATATAGATGAGTACAAAATACAAAATATTTTTTTAAACAATCTGTTCATGAGAATAAAAAACAATAGTCAAAATGCTACTACAACTAATACTACAGTACTACTACTACTACTACTACTACTACTACTACTACTACTACTACTATTGCTGCTGCTGCTGCTACTGCTACTGCTTCTACTACTGCTACTGCTTCTACTACTGCTACTACTACTACTACTACTACTACTACTACTGCTACTACTACTACTGCGACTACTACTACTACAACTACTACTACTACTACTACTACTACTACTACTACTACTACTACTACTACTACTACTACTACTACTAATGGGTCGTTTAAGACCTGAAGATGGGGGAGACAGCGAAAGGCTTCGTCAAGAACAAAGTACGTATTTAGCAGTGTGGCAGTACGTAGTGACAAAGTTGGTGCTACTACTACTACTACTACTACTACTACTACTACTACTACTACTACTAAGAAGAAGAAGAAGAAGAAGAAGAAGAAGAAGAAGAAGAAGAAGAAGAAGAAGAAGAAGAAGAAGAAGAAGAGAATAATAATAATAATAACAACAACAACAGTAGGCCTAATAATAATAATAATAATTATAATAACAATAACTATACTCCTTTTTTCCCGTCTAAGCAGTGTAAGTGTTGGGACTGCTTTATGTTCGCCGTTCAGCATACAAGGAAGGCAATGTGGCCAGCACTACGCTCCAGCCACCCATTATTACCCTGGATCTCAGGTACTCGTTTTCCACAGTCTCAGTCGACCTGGAAGCTGATAACATACCTTGTGTTTGAGGTCGCCAGGGAATCTAGCCCAAGACGCCTAGTGTTTTATTATTCATAACTTTGTCGTCATCATTTTCATCATCATCATCATCAAATTATTATCTTTCCTATTATTGATATTGTTGTCTTTACGTACGAAGTTGGATACAAATTACTAGATTAATTCTACAGTATTTGGCGAGAGGCGTGTGCGCTTGTCAATGTAACTTGTTAGGCGTTACGGAGTCAGCTTTCATTAATCACCAAACTTTGCTTCCTATCATGAAGCCTTCTCTTTCAGGTAACTCGCATTGCCTGCCGTTTGCAAATTCAGCAGGAAATATCCGTGTAATATACGATTAGCACCTCCTGCAAACTGGCTACTTTTGGAAGTGGGTACCATTCCATCCGTTGATAACTCTTTTATCGTGTTGGTAGTCCAAAGTGAAACCTGAAACAAAGTCTTCTGTTAAAATGCTTAATACGTTGTAAAGTTTTGCATAAATATACACGTGTAAATTATATTTTTGAAATCCTAGGGACTAAGTTTAGCCCCAGTAGGATATTAGTGAGGAAGTGATTTGATTGTAAAGTTTTTTTTATAATCAAAACCCGACACAAAAAGCGGCACAAATTTTAAAACAGATGTGACCGACACCTATAAAACAAATATCCGCCCTCAATACTGAAATTGTCATGAATAATATTGTTACATGGATCGCACGGATCATCGTATTCACACAGAGGAATAAATAATTTAACACCAGAGAAATCGCCAGTTACGTCTTTAATCACAGTTCTAATAAACAAAAAACAATAAACACTCGTATACAAAGCATGTTCAAGTTTACGTTCGACCAAAACACACTGATGTAATAAACAATAAATCTTCTTAATTAACAGTGTCATAATGAATAATACAAGTTACCAGTAACAAAAGTCCGCAATTCACAATCATCTCTTTACGCTAAAAGGTGACACACACACACACACACACACACACACACACACACACACACACACACCTCTGTGTATGACATACGCATAGCAATTCCAATAACATGTGTCGTAATACGCAGCTCATACTGCAACTCAACTGGACAGCCGGTTCCGATGCATAGCAATTCCAATAACATGTGTCGTAATACGCAGCTCATACTGCAACTCAACTGGACGGCCGGTTCCGAAACTCTTATGTACTCATCCCATGTGGCGTAGTATGCGACAAAACTGACCTGTACGCCGGGGGAATAATCAGCCTCGATCTGGAAGGCGCAAAATCATTGCGTAATCCTGCCGCTCACATCTAACGCGCAAAGCCTTATGCAACCCGCTCACGTCCCTATTTCCTAAGCGTAATAATATTGTTACGACGCTCTCGCTGATCGTCTTAAGATACAGTGGAAACAAAGTACAGACACCAATGGAGTCGCTAATAACCAGCTTTTAATTAATCACAAATAACTATTTGTAATCAACCCGTACAATAGTTCAAGTTAAATTTGTCCACGTGCAATAATAATGGCAACTATTAAGAGTTTCGTACTACTTAAAAAACAATAATCAATTTTTACAAATGACTCGACCCGCATTAAAGAAATCGCTAACAGTAACCGAGCGAAAAAGCCAGCCGCTCTTGTTTATATAGGACGCGCTGAGGTTCCATAATTACTATTCATTCTTACTGCGGCGTGCCAAAATATAGTGTATTTACTAGTGCTCTCCAGAACAATCTGTAAGGTACCTTAGTGCGGCCTTGACTGACTACACCTGCTCGGCTAGCCGAGAAACGGATGGAAGGACGCTCTCGGATTTTCCATCGTTACAATATTATAATAGTTTTCTAAGTGAAAATAAATATGTATACAAAATCACATGCGTGAGGAAGTGCGCGAGCGCGCAAATGCGTGTAAATTGTTTAACAATTTGAAATTTATAACCAGTCATTATTGATTATATAATTTAATTTTCTTTTTACCTCATATATTAGAATCCAGATATTCCAAACCTAAAGTTGAGTAATGAAATCAATCGTTATTTTAATACGGATGAATAGACGCGGAAAAACGGTAAAATGTTGTTACTTAATACGGAACGTTCTACAAGTATCTCGGCTATCCCAGCAGAGCCCAGCTGTAATGTGTGTGTGTGTGTGTGTGTGTGTGTGCGTACATACTGCTGCTGCTTTGAGATAAAAGACAATCACATGACACTTTTCATGCGTCAACCATCGAGTCTACTCCAGACCGCGCGGTCAGCGTACTGAGTTCAAGGACACTGTTTGTAGTGGATTCGAGACCGCCTGTTCGTTTAACACGTCATCTGAAGTGACAGATTATTCTGGAATCTCAGCGGGGTATAAATATTCAGTTGACGCTTAGTTTGAGTTTACGTCGGGGATTACTCAGTTCAGTTGACTTCGGGCGATTACACAGCGAGTTTAGTGGCGATTTATTCAAATGAGGTTCGAAGTATTGTGGCGAAGCGTTATTGTGTTATAATTGTGCGGGACCCTATTAGTTGACATTATTATTGCGTGTAGACACAAATTTAATTTGAATTATTTTAGGAGTATAATCTTGTTGAATAACTTGATGAATACAAACTCTTCATATCATAGTAATAATTAAAGCTGGTTATTAGTGACTTCATTGGTGTCTTGTATTTTGTTTTCCTCTGTACCACACGACGATCAGTGAGACAGTCGTAACAATATTGTGCTTTGTTCCTAGGCAAGACTACCTTCTCATATAAGCCCAGCGTTCATTATTTTTCCTAACGGGTTCCATATATTGAAAAACGTCTTTTCTTCACTTACGATCTGCCATTGTCATCTGTTATATATTGAGAAATGAATATATCAAACTTTATTGAAATTTTCTACGTAAATACGCGTGTAAAACTCTGTTTTGTACGCTGTATTGTCGAGAAAGAAATAAGCAATAAGCGAATAAGCAATAAGCGAAGTGTAAAAGTAATTTCAATTCAAAGGGAGAATTGTTGGCAGACGCGTTGGAGCCTACACGTTAACGTAACGCACATGTCAACAAGCTATTGTTCAATGTCATTGTCAGATTTCGTTACAACTCACTCCCGCGCGGCGGTTAAATGTAATTTAACGTGTGGTTTTCTGTACGCAAGAACGTAAACGTGATGTTGTTTAAATTTACGCACACGTGTGCGCGCGCGCGAGTATTTGATTCTACAACTCCAAGATAAAACAACTACACATTATACACGTTTGAAAACGTTATGCAACAATTAAGATGTTTGCATAATGAGTGAATTAAACAGGCTGTACACTGTGTGTGTATACTTTCTGTACCAATAAAACCGTTTTATTCATCTCGAAAATCATTCACCGTATTTCGAGAATCGATTTCTTGGCTGCCTTGTCTCTAATTAAATTTTTTGTTTATCTTTTGAGTCGTAGAGTAACAGCTACCAGCTGAGTAACAACATTCCATAAACAGGTCAGAAATCTTCCAAAGAACATTTCTTCGTACTAACTTTACCGCTGTTTCAATGGCATGGGTTCGAAATTTAAGCGTTTCTTAATTCGTTCACTGGAAATTTTATTAGCAGAATCAATGGCTTAACGGCCGGGCCTGCTGGGTCTGCTCAAGGGGGGCCTGCGGACCGCCCAAGCCTTTCCCTTAATTTTCTAAGACTGGGTATAAGCCTTTGAACTTATGTAAAACCAAATTTCCCGTACGTATTTAACATAACAAAAATTATTTTTTACTGATATTTTACCAGTATCTAATGATGTATTTTGAGAGTATATCAGTAGCGTGGCGTCCACATAACCGCTGTTGCCGGCGGCAACAGTCCTGGAAGTCAGAGAAAATGATATTAATTATATCACAGAATAAATACTTTAGTTATTGAATAATTTGAAATTAGAACAGTATTAGTAGGGAAACTTGAAGAAAAGCGTAGCATTGCTCACGAACTGCTGGGCGCTTGCACCGTCTTGTGTTCCGGCTCAGACATCGGCAGTGTTTTACTGAGTACGGTCATTGACCTCGTACTAGTTGTCACTGTACAAACTGCGGAGGGGGGACACACTCGTTCGTCCAACGTGTTGACGCTATATAAACCGGCAAACCCCCAGTTAGCAGCTACGTTCGTTTTCGGAATTGTCGTGCAGCAGATACTACGTATCTATTTGCGTTTTGTTCGTTTAGTCATGTGTTTCTCTGTTTGTCTTTATTATTTTTAATTTGCTTATTTGTGTACTGATTTATTCTGTGTAAGTACAATGAGATCCCGCTGCTTCTTCCAGCGAATGATAGAAAATGCTCTAAATAGAATACATGGTACAAGAAAAAATTCGAATTAATTTTTAGATTAAGTTTTAGGCTTATCACAACCGGCAACAGGTGTTATGTACCCACGCCACGTCACTGCGAGTATACATTGTGTTGTAAACTGCACAAGACTAAGTAAACTGCACAAGAGGCCGCCAGTCAGGCCTGCATCGTTATTTCTTAAAAGCTACGAAACGAAACTAGTAAACAGGCCGAAGTATTGTATCGCGTAGTTAATGTTACTCTGACATTGGCAACTTCAAATTTACCCTTTAGAGGCCATAAAGAGAAGATAGGCTAGCTTAATAGCGGAAACGTTATGGCAAGTATCGATCTCTTGAGTAATTACGATCCAATGTTGCTTCAGATGATCAGTAGCCCAATGAACAAGGAGAAGTATATGAGTGCAACAATTCAAAATGAACTCATTCAGCTTTTATCTAAAAAGGTTTATATTATTGTTTTGAAACAGACGAAATCTGCTCAACTATTTTCTGTAACAACGGATACTACACAAGACTTAGTCAGAAAAGATCGACTGAGTTAAATAATCGGAAATGTCTAAAATTCTGAAGATGAAGCAGGAAGGCCTACCAACTTAAAAAATTAACGAACGCTTTTCAAGATTCACAGGAAAAAATCTGATGCTAGGCTTAGAAGAAGAGATTTTAAACAGCCTTGAAAATAACGTATTCTGTTTACATTAGGCTATATAAATTTAGTAGCTGCCACAGATATAAGGAGTCAGTCAAGAGAGAACAGCGGCATGAATTAAATAAGAGTAGTAGATAGGACCGCAAAGGATTCTTGCGGTGGGGGGCAGAAAAAGGAATTACGCCACTGAGCAAAATATCAACGTCTTGAAAGTCTGCTAGCCACTCTTTAAACGAAATTAATTAAAAGCCATTGAACATAATATGTTGACAATAGTGACAGTTGCAAAGTATTAAGATAATGCAGTTCTACTAATGACATAAATCGTTATTATCTCCAAGTAACCTAATTATTCCAGTTCACTTTTACGTTGAGTATTTTGTTACGCTGAGTTTTACGTTCAGTGTTACGTAGTATTTTGTGCCTGCATTAGTGGAAGCTTGGTGACCGGGTGGCGACACTTCGATATGGGATAGTATAATTGAAGGACGTTGATGAACGCTGTCCTCGTTCACAGCAATTTACCGTAAATCGGTGAGGACATTCAGGCCCCAGTGCTCAAACATAGAAGTTAAGTGTGTTTCAAAGTGACAATGCGGAATCGAGTTCCACAGGAATGCAGGTAGGCTCGATACCGCGGCAGAAACCTTAACCTTATCGAATCATAGTTCTAAAGGAAACAGCGTCGATCCTTCGTTTCCAAACACAGCTCGGGTACTGACGGAGCATAAATGTCTTATGTTTGCATTCCTAACACGACGGCGGTCCGGGGTTTGGTTGTGAGGTCTTGAGGAAGCTGCACCCATTACTGTTGAGGACAGGGGCGGATTTATACTTTTGTCGCCCCCACCCACCACTTCCAACCACCAAGTTGAAGGAGGAAGCTGGATGCTTCACTTCTTGTAGCTGCCTGTTCTCTTTCGTCATTCGAAATAATTGTAAGTGTTTCTATCACTTCAGCCCAAACTTCTTGTAATGGCCTACAAGCATCATCCCGTGCAGACCAACTTGTTTTGGACAACGCTTTCAAGGTTAGGTTTTCTTTTTCACTTAGACACCCCGGGAGTACTTCCCATCTTTTGGTAGAGGATGAGAAAAAGTTGTAAAGACTACTAAGAAGCATGAAAAAATCACGACTTTCCTTGCAACTGCTAGTTAAATGCTCACAGACTAAATTCAGTGAATGAGCACTGCAAGGGGAGTACATTGCCGTCGGTGTTATTTCTCGTATTCTGGCTTGTAGTCCAGTGTACACCCTAGACATGTTGGAGGCATTATCGTATGACTGCCGCCTGCAGTCTTTTATGTCAATGCCGTATTTATTTAGGACAGCTGTAACAGCGTTGAAGAACCCTTCTGCTTTGTGGCCTACACGCGGTAGAAAGCAACGGAATCTTTCTACGGGAATTCCCTTTTCGGTAACACATCTTATTATTACGGCCAGTTGATCCACATGGGAAATGTCTGGCGTTGAGTCGCCTACCAGAGAAAAATGCTTTGCAGCTTTTATCTCTGTTAAAATTTCTTCTGCGACTTTATGGCTTTACGTCGTAAGTAGAAGATGACAAGTATGAAATATGGCCTTGACCTAGATTGCCGTACTTGGCAATGGGGTTCGCTAAGAATGGCTCGAACTCAAGATATTAACTCTATACACATAATAAAATTTCCAAAAATGTTAAATGACCCAAATCTCTCGAAGTGCCCTCTTAGAGGTAGACCAGCAGCAGGTAGGCACCTAACAACAGCAACTACTCTTTTCAACACATTTTTCGCCAATATTTTTCTTCATCCTGAGCCTGGATCAAAAGCTGAGAATCAATTCTTTCTGCTATGGTCATTCTTTTCTTCATTAGTAAGACCCATGACTTATATGGTCTGATGAATTCTCATGACTTTTTAAATACTCTTTGCCGTGCTTACAATAATCAAAGCCTTCTTTTGCTAATTTTTAAATTTCTTCAAAAAGTTGGCACGGTATACAAAAAAGTTTTCGAGAACTTTGCGAGTACATTAGGTAAGATCGTTTTACTTCCTGTCCATTGATTAAGCTAGTTTTAAACAGGGTTTGAGTTAGAGAGCGATGTTGTCCCCCAGTGAATCTTTTCGAACAGCTAAAATCTACTTTGGAAATGACTTGAATTATTCCATTTTTAGGACACGTTCTCGAGTGTTGTCATTGATAGGCCATAACGCAGGGTCATAAACCATAGTGTTGCTACTATGTTTAGAATCTTTATCGTCGTATATCAGAGTGTTCCGTGGTAGTTGAGCTCGTCTGAGGAATTGGATTAGAAAAGTCTTCATTATTGACCAGTTCAGCAAGGTTAGGCCTACACTCAGTATTGGAATTATTGAAATCATCCTCCTGTTGTTCTTTGATTGGCGTTTCAATTTCATTGCTATTTACAATTTCAACTGCATTAGGATATGTTATAGTTGGGTCTAATTCGATTGGAGGAAAGTGTTTTGTTTGATCAGATTTTGGATTTCCACGTTGTTTTCGCTATCAGATGATTCATGCCCAGTGTTGGGTTTCCGAAAAAAGTAAAAAAATTTCTAGTCATCTTTATTGCTTTCTGTTCTTTTTCTATCTTTGCTAATGCTGCTTTTCTAAAAGCAGCGCCACTAAGGCTCTTCCTCCCGTCACTCATGGTTATTTCATTAAAATGTCTGAAAAACTTTTGATTATCTAATAGAAAAAAGATCGCCTTTTTACATGGGTAAGTTTATATTTTATAATATTACGACTATTGTGGGGTCAGATAGAAAAAATAACACACATTAACACACTAAACTACTAACACTAAAACATAAATACACTAATACCGGCATATCCATACACATTTAGAAGATTCGTAACAACAAACAGTTTGCGAAAAACACACAGGATTGAGTAAATCATATCGTGTCGTTACGTCAACACGCACGCAGACGACAGACTGACATCTCGTATTCATGACTCAAGTGTCGATGTCGCGGACGAGTCTATTTTTCGGATATGGGGGAAGTAAGATACTTTGCGCCCATGACTACTAACAGTTTCACAACAAAAACAAACAACTATTGAATTAGACACTAAACATTATTATTGCACTATCATTTATACAAAACAACAACAAAAACAACGATTTTATTAAAAACAATAACAAATAATACACAAAACAAAATATGTAAAAAATGCGCGCCGCGAGACCAGACGACAAGACAGCGGGCTACATTGAGTAAACGGTAGGCTGTAGTGTGTTTTTTCTAACAGTCACGGGTCGGTCGTATGCAAACATTTTTCAGTAAAAATTAGTATGGTGAGGATTTAAAAATTACTAGGTATTTTAGTAAATATGGCCCGAGTGACGAGAGTGAAAATCTTTATTGCACACCTAGTAAAATGTGCCGTTTTTCTACCTTACCTACCGTCAACTGAGCATTATTGGAATCGGGCAGTTTGTAGATTAGGTTTTGTAATATACAAGTATTTAGCAAGATTTTATCCATTTTTATCATTATTCTAATTCATTATTTAAATTGCTTTATATTAAATAAATTTTCTCATTTAAACATAAAAAAATATATCCATTTATACAAATAATGCTCAGTTGAAGGTAGGTAGGCCTAAGGTAGAAATGTACTGAAAAGTGATACATTTTACTAGATGTGCAGTAAAAATTTTCATGCTCGTCACTCAGATCATGTTTACTGAAATACCTAGAAACTTTAAACGTTCGCCATATTAATTTTTACTGAAAAATTATTTCCAACAAAACGGGTCGGTTGATGGTGTACATTTCTCCATTAATGCTTCTGATTGGTTGCCAGCCAATATAACGAAACCATTATTGTGTATTGTGCAAAATGCCGAGAGTCTCGCTCTTGCTATGCGATGCTGGCAAATCTCGCATAACCATAGTGAGTCGCGCTCCGAGACTCGCGGTATTCGCGGCATATATTATATGGAAAGTGGCGCACCGCGACTCCCGGCACTAGAAGGGTTATTTGGCTAAGGTTTTTATTTATTAGTTTATTTAATGTGTTTTATTTGTTGTGTTTTTATGTATTTTTCACAAATTTACCGCCCCTGGATTTTGCCGCCTAGGTTGAAGATATCAACCTGGATTTGCCCCCCCCCCCTAAATCTGCCACTGGTTGAAGATAAAGACACAGGAGAAGGAAATTCATCGGACGCCAAATTCCGCGACGTTTTCTGGTTCATACCCATGGTGACTCGCGCTGTGGCTCAGCGAATCCGTGAGCGGGTCAATTCTTGCAGCACGCTGCTCGAATCGGCGGGCTGAAGAACCGAGTTGACTCGCTGTGAGACATCGGCCTGCCTTCGCTCTTGATAAACGAGTCCGACCGACGCCGGACAACAGCAGGAGATTCTACGTCTGTAGATCAGTGCAAGAGCTAAAAACAAATTCTTTTTTTTTTTGTATCTGGCACCGGTCACGTTGATGTAAGGGAGATACCACATGAACGAGTGGTCCTGCTATTTGCTTACCGTTGTTACCCGAGTAGAGGTATCTAGATCTACCTAGAGCAGCACTACCTACACTGATCTGAGCAGTAAGACAAAAGGAACTCTACAGTTTAAGTAGTGGCCAATGTCATTCGCTGTCGTTTGTATTCGTTTAATTTTTTCGCGAAACAAGCAACCTTTCAGATTGTGATATCTTGTTTGTACTTCTCAGCACAATGATAGCAAAGTTAGGTGGGCAGAAGAAATCCAGGATTATGTAAAAGGGGTGAGTAGGTTTCGGAGGTAATACAGAACCCCGATCCTCCTCTCTTGCAGTAAACAGTTTTGAACTCGTCAGCATGTGTCGTATCTTATTTACTATACGCAAAGGTGATAGTAACAAAAGTGAAATTCGTAATTTTCTGTAGCCACGGTCAAAATTATTCTGAGCGGTTGTTCTCTCAGGGTCTACGAATGAAAGCAAAGAACTGAATAATTAAAATGCCCGTTTAAGTTAATATGTGGTTTAGTAAGAAGGACCGCCAAGGGAAATGCGAAGGGAAACGGGTTTAATATTTTACAAGTTGGTGGAATTCCCATTAGTGGTTTGTGAATATGAAACGCGGAATGTAATAGTGTACAGTCTACAGCACTGAAGTAGCTGAGATTAACTCCACGGCCACGGAATGTATCTCAGGAGTATGGAATGCGCGTTCACACACATACGTCAGCACTTACACAAATTGTATTAGTTATTCGATACAAATTTTGTCATTACTTCCGCAAGTAAGTGTCTTACTAACTGCTCTATTCGTTCAGATGCTCCATAAAAGTTGCACCTGCAGCCGATTCAATTGATCTGATGTTTTTGGAATGCTTTGTATCCTGTTTATTTAGTGTCCTAAAATATCTTTTTTCTTACCTCAACATTAATATTGCATCCCCTTCTATTACAAAAGTTATCAGTCTGACACGTAATTCAGATGTACTAATTAATTTTTATCCGACTTAATTTTCATCCAGTTTTATGAAATTATTACTTTTAAACTAAATAAGAGATGATAACAATAAAATGTAAATTGCCTAAAACATGAAGCCGAAAAGTACAAGAAGAAGAAGAAGAAGCTGAAGGGGAGCAGGTCGTGGGCGGTAGGCCTACTCTCATGTTAATCATATGGAGAACCCATCAATGTTTAGGTATATTATTTACAGCTATTAAAACTACTGACTTGAAATTTTTTACTTACATAGTACCCTGCTTAATTTCATCCTAAACGGACAAAATATCTTGAATAGTTTTTGAGAAAAAAATTATTTATTTTACTTTTATTTTGAAGCACATTTTTAAATATACAAACAATTTTTCAAGTATAATAAAAGTTAATATACTTTAATAAGAATGCATGAAATTACTCACCATCGTATAAGGAAGACTTGTGCGATAATTGAAGTTGATAGGTTTAATAGTTTGTTAACAAATGGTACCTAAAGACTAAAAATCTGTACTTTCGGGAAAACGAGTTTAAAAGATTGTCCGCACTTTACACTTGAACTAAAATGCTCCAAAGCAATATTCTGCACTGTCACTGTCCTCTCTTTTCCTCTCCATTAGCCTTCTTCTTACTCTTTTCTTTTTATTTCCTTCTCTCACCTCCTTGTCAGCTTATTGTATTCTTTTCTCATCAATTTTTATCAGTCCTTAAGCCACTAGTTTACTTGATCGGAAGCCCAATCTTTCAAGCACATTTACTTTTACTACGGAGCCATCATTAAAACAGAGGACTGCATTTGTTGCTTCTAGTTTCTATACTCGAGGGCCTAAAAAAACGGTTTTGGTGCCCTTTGCCAAATGACTCCTTTTACATTTCATTGGTTTTTTCCCATGAAAGCAGTTTTAATAGGTTAACATTTGATAAATCTGAATATTGGCTTTACAACATTCATAACTGCCTTTGGTAATGAATATTTTTGTGTGTATTTTTCACCTTTCCGTTTGGCTTTATTATATTTACACCATGTTTCACTGTGGGTAGGGCATAATTGATGTTGCAGTTTCTCGTCTGACGACAACTTAGGCCTATTAAAGTAAGTCGCCCAGATCGCCTTTTTCATTGCTTCAGTACTAATAAGGTTTTGCCTAGTAGCTAGTCCGTAGTACTGTTGAAGCTGGTCTATTTCTTCATCAGTGAGGCTTCCTTTATCCGCCAATACTTTTCCATCTTTTAGTTTTTCTCCTTTCATATCTTTTTTAGTCTCCGCAATCTAGAGCATGTACACGTTTTGCACTTGCCAGACTGCAAACAATCAGCTGCTTAATCTGCTTCTTGCAGGTTTGCCAACATGAAAAATGAAATACTATTGATTTAGAAACAAAACTATACTTCAACAAGTGTAAGGTGCAATGGGGAATGTTGTTAGTAAGTCGCGCTAGTGTGGCGCACTCAGTCACACGTCGCATACAGTGCACGCTTCTATTCAAAACTTTTTTTCACCTATTAAATGGCAAATTAACTATATGATATTATACATTTTCTAAAACAGAAAAGAATGGAAAATTTTTAGCATCAGTTTTGAAAAATCTATTTTTTTTACCCTGCTTACGAGCTGCTCCCCTTAAACAGGATTATAAAGAGAATAAAAAGTAAGGAGAGAGGGAAGACAAGGAGAAAAGAAGAGAAGGCTTGTAAAAAAATGACTGATAACAAAATCAATCAAATGTCGTTGTGACGTACGTCTAAAGGCCAATGACAAAAATCTATGCTGCAAAGAGCGGTTAAAACGAAAGTCATTAAAGTCGAATGAATATGTAGTTTTAGATATCGCGGTGGGTAAACAGTGAAACACTACTGCTAATGTGAACAAGAATTCTAGTATAATAATTATTATTAACATGTAACTACGATTATGTAGCAAACCCATTTGTACTTTTCAAACGATCGCAGCGAAGATGAGTTGTTTGTAGTTTTAGTAAAAACTATTGAGGTTACGTAAAATACAAACGTTTACAACGTGATTAATAAATATTAGTAATAGTAACCTTAACGAGGTAAAAACAGACTGGCCATAAGTTATTCGACCAACAAATGACTTTTTTTTGACAACGGCTAGTGAAGGCAGGTTTTGTGAGTTTCCTTTATTGACTAGAACAGTTTTAAAATATTTGTATCGACGTTTGGACAAAATTTTTTGACCGGATATATAGAAATATTAAATACACATAATTGGTGTTCATCATATTGTAATTATCTTTTCAATATTAAAATATTAAATGTGTGATAGTTTTTATTAATTATTTAACACACACAAAAACTCATCATACATAATCAAGGAGCTGGGAGTAGAAAGGGTGAATATGAAAATCATGGTGTTGGGAAATCGCGTTTAAAGCTTGTGAATACTCTCAGGATAGAAAGGGCGAATATGTATTTCAGTATTAAGAAACATAGATTCTAATTAGTTTACATTTCTATTTTTAAATAATTAATGATAAGTAAAATAAAAAACAATAATATAAAAACAAAAAATGTTAAGATTATTCTAAAATTTAAATTAATTGAATGAAAATTCGAAATGTTGATGACTGCTGTACTTAACACTAGATACTAATATCAAATTCTTATCACTTTACGTACTACTGTGTAAATAATGTAGTATTGAGCACTGCACGTCAGTTTAGGTATTGCTAAAACTTGCTGAAGACCTTAATACTTTCTTTCCATTTTATAAAAAACCACACTCACACTCACTGTTGTAATGGCACTATTATAATAAGACACTATTAGAATAACAAAGAAATAACATATGCAGTATAAGAAAGAACAAACTAATTACATCAAAATAACAATCACACTGACCAAGCTTTTCATAGACATGTCGGGTCAAGTATAAACTATGACTAAGCCCTGTGGAGAAAGGGCGAACCTAAGCAAAAATCATGCTGACGTGTGGCACCGTGCAGTATATATTCGCCCTCACTCCTCCAATATTACAGCACTAAACTCTCAGCCGGTTTTGTGCAGTCTATATATTTCAATTCTATTTACAAAATACTAAGGGCAAATATATACGTGGTATTACTGTGTTCTTAGCATGTCAGAAAATAGGATTCTGTAAAAAAAAAAAAAATCAATTTTTTTTATTCGCCCTTTCTCCTCCGAGCTCCTGTATGCATAGTTCTATTTATCATCTCCACATTGCCCGTATACAAGTCCTTACGATATTGACTGACCATTCGTTAGCCACTTGGTGAAACATATTACAACAAGGTTTTTAAAAAACACAAAGATTTGATCGTTTCACAATTTCTTCTTAACCTCTGACAATATTGCCTATTAAGCTATAGGCTAACCTCCAGCCTAATAAGCTATTTTCAAAGAGTTAACACGAACAACTAAATACATAGAATGTGTAGGGGGTGAATATATGTTAAGGATGTGTGACATGTGTGTGGAGTGGAGGAGCTAGTATAGGGAAGATCAAGTGACTGTAACAGCTTAGAATAATAGGAATGCAAATTCTAAAAAAATAAACTAAATAACAGTTTTTAACAAAGGAAATACAAAGAATTCTTTCTGTTCGTTTGTTACATTTTTATTACTTCTAATATTGCTTTCCTAATTTCAAAAATTTCCAATAAATTCATTGTTTACTTTTTGTTTGTTATGTAGTAGTATTATGTATTAGTTTAGTTAATGTTTAGAATTTACATTCATATTACACTTAGTTTTTACAGTCACTTGACTTTCCCTATACTAGCTCCTTCACCCCTTCCACCATACACACCCTACACACATGTCCATATACACACCCTACACACATGTCCATATACACACATTTAACACATGTTCACCCCTACACGTTCTTTCTATGTAGTTGTTCTTAGCACCTCTTTGAGAATAGCCTAATAGTCTGAAACAATTGTCAGAGGTCAAGAATAGACTGCAAAACAACCAAGTTTTTGTGTTTATAAAAACCTTAGTACAAGTCTTTATGCGGGAATAAATTTTGGTCAACACAAATGTGTTGAAATTGTGTCTTCTTCAGAAACCTGTTACTATTTTATTCATTATTTTTGTCATCCACAGTCACTACTAAACTAAGGCTGATTTCTACTGTCACGCTGCTTATGCTCTACTGTGTAATTTGAATTAGAAGAAACGATAAGCCATGTCTAATGATAATATGGGAAAGTGGGAAATTTGAAGTGTTTCCTATACAACAGATGAATGTCGTCATCATCGTTTATGGTGATTCTGTGAGAAGTCAGGGTTCAGCTGAACTGTTCTGTCCACGTTCTCCTTTCCTGTCTTCTGCGTCTTAAAGTTCCCTGTAATTACACCCTTTCATCAAAGCTGTAATATCATCGTCAGACATACCACATCTTTTTTATTCTCAATATTTCTTCCTTGGAATCTTTCGTTTTATTATGAATTTCTATAAACAGATCATTCTCAACATGCGACCATTCTGTTTCCTTTTTTTAATTCCAAGTTCCATAAGGAAATGGAAGTATGGTCATGGCGAAAAAAATCGTGTTCAAGATAACGGCAGATTCTGATTGTACTACCCTCAAAACATGAAAAAAGTCATTTTTCGAAAAGTGTCTGTGTGTAGAATTTTTCTATGTCAAACGATAACTGCCGCACATTCAAACAGAATCAATTAATTTTTTGCATACAGCCCTGAATTGTAGAGGAGTCAATTCAAGGCCTATTGTTTTTGGTGAAGATCGGTTAAGGGAAAGGGGTAGTTTACCTGCAACGTTTTACGTTTTAACAAGAGTAAATTGCTTAATTTTGATAAATAAAGTATCCTTAAAAGAAGGTCGTAATAATCCACTGTAGAAAGGTAGATGAAATATCTATAAATAAAAAGGGTAGTTGAAGGGGAGAGGGGGTAATTTTTTTATAAATTAAAATGGTAGTTGATGATGGAGGAAGTAAATTTTATAATTTTTATATGTGTAATACGTTAATGACAGCAAAGAAGTAGTTTCTATGGAAACAGTTCATTTCACTTTAACAAAATTCTATATTTTTTTAGGAATTATCGAACCGAATTCAAGTAAATGATTGGAACTGTATGAGTACCCGCAATACATTTCGATGTTTTTAATATTATGCGATTGTATCGATGTATTATGGTGTGGAAAAGAAGAAGTGTACTAATTGTAAATTGCCCTATTTCTTAATGTAAAGCAAAAATACGTGTTGTTTTCATTTGGGAGGTTAGGTAATAATGCTTTTGGGTTTTTAGTTTACTGCTAAAATAAATAAATGCTGTGGTTGAGAAAACAACATTAAACGTGTAATACAATGCTTATAACAGAGTAACACTTAAAATAAAGAACCTAACGTTTTTAAGTTAACAAATTGGAAAAAACAACAGCAAATACAAAATGAAAAATACAAATATTTATGGTTAATGGTAAAACAAAAACACTGTATTAAGGAATGACAACATATGCTCTACATATTGTACATAATGGATGTTTGTTTTTTGTTAGTCACAAAACGAGTACTTGTCGGAAAACGAATTTTACCAAAAAACGAGTTCTGCCACAAAAAAGTGACATGTATAATAATAGGCATGGGGCCCTTGGGCCACTCCCGCCTTACTTCGAGTTGAGTTTTTCGTGGTTTTAGAAAAAAAAAATAGTTTTACATTACACACGTATTGGTTTCCATGTATAATTTCAGTTTTCATGTTAACCTAACATAATCAATTTTTGGTGTCACAGCCACGACCCGGTGATAAATTACTGCTAGTCATTTTCCATTAAAAAATGACAAACGAAATCAATTGCAATCACCAGCCAACTATTTTGCAACATAGAAAATTAAAATTTGCATAATTCTTTCACTACATAAAATTATGTGCGATATTTACTACATATCGAAGCCCAAACATCGCATTATCGAAATGACTGCAGGTATGCATAAAGACAGTACCAAATTATTGTATATATAATCTGAGAATATGAAATTCATGTATGATTCTCCATAGCGATATTTTAATTTCTCCAACCACTTATGAATATATCTGAACGTATGGATAAATTTATTCTCTGTTGTTTCAAATACTACTTTGTCAACCAACTAAACAGTGAATGTACAGGGACGAGAATATAATCAGTACAAACAAAGTAACTAAAATCAGGAAAAGTTTAACGTTCGTGAAAGAAACTCTTAAAGGGTATCCAATAATTTGAACCGTAATACGTTTAAGCTGTAATCAGTAGCGTGGCGTCCATGCAACCGCTGTTACCGGCGGCAACAGTACGGGAAATAAAATAAAATAATATTAATTATGTCACAGAATAAATACTTTAGTCATTGAATAATTTGAAAACAGAACAATATTAGTAGGGAAACTTGAATAAAAGCGTATCATTCCTTTCGAACTGCTGAACACTTGCACAGTCTTGTGTTGCCGGCTCAGACATCGGCAGTGTTTTACTGCGTACGGTAATTGGCCTCGTAGTAGTTGTTGTCACTGTACAAACTATAGTGGGGGGGGGGGGCATTCGACCACCCAATGTGTTGCCGCTGTATAAACCGGGAAAACGCTCAGTTAGTAGCTACGTTCGTTTTCGAATTGACGTGCAGCAGTTTCTCTGTTTGTCTTTATTATTTTTAGTTCGATTATTTGTGTTCTGATTTATTGTGTATAAGTATAATGAGAGTCAGAACTCGTTGAACCGAGGACCCTCTTTTTCTCCTAGCGAATGTCAGAAAATTCTATAAAAAGAACACTTGGTACAAGAAAAAATTCGAATTGATATTTAGCTTAAGTTTTAGCTAACCGGCAACAGATGTTATGTACCCACGCCAAGCTACTAGTTGTAATAATATTCAGGAGACTAAATTACTAAACACGTGAGGGATAGAAAATATCTCATTGTCACGTATAACGTGTGGCTTGTAATACGAAATACTGTATCTACGGGAACAAGGGAAAGTATGACTCATATCATTGGTGTACCTGACCTGTCAATAGTTACAGACTGACAGACAGTGAATGAATGAATGAAACATTTTATGCGCAGGCACTTCTGTTACTGGCATATGAGGGAAACAGCAACGTGTACCTATAGGAATAACGGCGCCCGTTGGTGAGTACATGCTACCAAGCATGCAGGCACACTAATATTCTACTGAGACTGAATGTAGGAAAATTAGTTCAGTTACTTCGACAAGCACTAAACACCATTCTCGCTCACGTTAACAGCCTAAAAGCTGGTTGGCAGTGTCGTAATGTAACGTCTTTTCGCCGCGTTACAAATCCAGGGAACCCATCATGATTAAGCTCCGTTAATCAGATGGGCTGCCTACGTTGTAACAGAATGTATCACAAATAATTAATATAACAAATTACTTACTAACTGTGTAAGGAAACAATGGGAAGTTATACTATTGATTTAAGCACTCCTTATATGTGTGTAACAAGACGACTTCTCTTTATTTAACATTTAAAAACATTTACTGACAGATCCCATGACATTACGAATTAAACTAAAGTTATTTGAAGGTTTTCTTTAAACTTTGGGATCAACATTGATTCTATTTAGCTATACCTCGGATCCGGGTAACCTTCGGTATTTAGTCATTAAAACTTTTAGTTATACTCAATTCATGATATTAGCTTGCAAGACTTTCTTTTATTTAACCATTTGAAGAATGGTATTATTACTTGAATTATACTACGATACATTAGCATATAAACTGTTACAACGTATGATGTTTGAATAGTTACATTAAATTTTTAGATTTAATCTTTTAATCTTTACAAAGTTAATAGTCTCTGAAAAGTCTCTTTTAAGGTGTGTTGTGTAACAAATATTAGTAACCCTCGATAGACAGGCTATCGAGTCACCTTTTTATTGGTATGCAGAAAACTCGTCCTGGGGTGTCCGTCTTGGGAATCCTGAATAGCGCCGTCGTCATCTCGGTCTGGTCTTCGTCAGTAAAGGGCTCAAAAGCCCGCAGGGTAGATTGAACCTTCTACGATGGTACTTGTAGATTCTCGGATGTCCTGATCTGCATATTCTGTCGTGTCTACTAGAGTTTGTTAGTTCTGGTAGTTCACATCTCCAGGTATGATGTTGGAAGTGTTGTTAGTTCTTGAAGTTCGCAGTCATCTTGTTTTACACCATTTTAATATTTCGAGTTATACTTTAAGTCTCTTGTTTTTTTTACATAACTATACTGGTTAACACATAACATATGCTTTCAGCAGCAATTTCTTGTATACAACATTAAGGTAAAACAAAGTATCGGTAACATAGTGTAAGAGCATAGCTCGTACGTCTGTACTGCATGAAGTCACCATAGCGAGAGAGCGATTTCTGCTCCCTTCGACTGGTACCTAACAAAAGTAGAGGGGCAATTACTGCGCGAGAATATAGTCCCTGTCTCTCTTTGAGTAAACATTTTTATTTATACAAACTATCCCTAAATAAATATACATAATTTAAATAATTTGTTTTAGCGACTATCTGTGTCTTCAGATTTTTAATTATTAACCTTAGTTTTGTTTATCTTATTCTAAATTACAGAAGACTCGGAAAACATGTCGAGTCTGGAATTAACAGGTCAGCGCCTGCTAACAAGCAAAGGGTTAAATACGATATTAATAACTCTTTACAATTTGTCTTTTTTATTAGAGTATCTTGGTACTTACTAATTACTTCTTCCTCTCATACAGAGTACATACAGGTTTTTATGTTATTACAGTGAGATTTAAATGGCTTAAGAGCTCGCAACCTTAATTTTTAAAATTTTTTATTATTTTGATTATTGGTACAATTTAAATCGTCACATACTCCACCGCTTAATTTGCACTTTACGGTTTTTTGGTTTTTGAGTCTAACTCACAATTGGGGACTGGGAGTATGTTTAGTGTCGGAGTTAGTGTGTGTAATTTCTTTCAC
Organism: Magicicada septendecula; assembly: GCA_034769895.1. Taxonomy (NCBI): domain Eukaryota; kingdom Metazoa; phylum Arthropoda; class Insecta; order Hemiptera; family Cicadidae; genus Magicicada; species Magicicada septendecula. The sequence continues at coordinate 447,755,367 of CM068372.1, read as the reverse complement.
ATAGTTGTTGGACACTTTACAACGTTGTCCACCTAGTTATTTCATATAGTTATAACACAGTATACGTTATATATTCTTATTAACTACCCTTTTTTTTATACATACTATTTACACTTAATATTTACACAATTAAAACACAAAACTCTTTCTTATCTCTATCACTTAAATCTACTACCGGTTTTTTTTTGTCTTACTCTCTCTTCTGTAGAGTAACTTTCTAAATCTTTACTATTTAGAATTCTATCTTGTCTTCTGTGAGTCCTAGATAACTCATGTAGTTAATGAGTGTTAGTACCATCTAGTTAATGAGTATTCATTAATGTATGCTTTGCAGAACTGGAACTCAGGTTGATCAGGCCTCGTTTCCAAACTCTACGTTTTACATTTTTCCACGTGGATTCAGAAATATAATTTTCTTTACTGCCTACTATTCCCTTTTCTATTTCGGGTTATACTATTCCGTCTCTTCTTCTTATACAATTTTAGCTGTGAAATATGCGTTCTCCGCACATATTTCTGAGTCGCAGTTTCGCACAGGGCTACTGTAACTGGAGTTAGGTACTTCTGGATTTGGTAAGGGCCACACCATCGGAATGATAGTTTAGAGGTGGTCTTATCAATCGCACTACTAATGGCGTGAGTCTTGTACATTACTAAGTCACCTACTTGGTACCTAATTGAATTGCTATGATTACCTTTCTCGTGGTATCTTCTGGATTTTTCTAAGCTTGCTCTTAAGTTAGAGCGGGCTTTGTTCCATATTCGCTTTATCTGCTTATCCGTTATTTGCGGAGGCAGCAGATCGTGTATATTCCATCTTGTGGACAAAGGGTGGTTTGGTCGATACTTGTATAGTAACTCGAACGGGGTCGACTTGTGACCTTCGTGGTAAGCTGAATTAAAAGCGTATTGAATCCAGGATAGATTTTGGTCCCACGACGTGTGATCGTTCGCATGATAGGCGATTAGCGCAGATTTGAGGTTTCGTAGATACCTTTCAGCAATATTGCCTTGCGGTCGATACTCTGTAGTGGTTATATGGTCTATCCCTAACTTGAAACACATATTCTTAAATTCTTTTGCTTTAAACTGTGGACCGTTATCAGATACTATACGTACTGGAGTACCGTAGTCTTTAAATAGTCTTTCCTGTAGTATTTTAACAGTTGTCGACGCTAATGCTCGTCGCATGGGATACATCCACACAAATTTGGTGAACGAATCTACACAGATCAGTAACATGGTATTTCCTGATTTGGATCGTGGATACGGACCTGAGAAATCTAGATAAAGTTTCGAAAAAGGAGTCTTTGGGATTTCTGAAATCAATTGGCTTACTTGAGTATTTCTGGCTGGTTTACTAAGGGCGCATAATGAACATTTCTTTACGAAGTTAGCTATTTCGCAGTTCATATTGTTCCAATGATATTCCTTTCGAATACGATGTATCGTCTTATTGATTCCCATATGGGCTCCTATGGTAGATGAATGGAAGTATTCCATTAGCATGGGCTTAATTACATCCGGGGCTATTATTCTTAATTCCTTTCCGTCTCTTATCTTGAGACACAGTACATTCTTACTCAATACGTACTTCTCGGATTTAATACCTTGGGTAAGTTGTTCTATAATAGGCTTCAGTAAGGGGTCTTGTTGTTGATACAGAGCCATGTTTGTAAAGGCAAGGGGGAATTCAATAATTACGGCGTTAGCACTTGCTATTTCCGGCTTCACTATGTTTTCGGAAGTTTTAGTGGGTGACTGGAACATACGGGACAGGGTATCGGCGACTAAATTTTGAGTACCTTTAATATGCTGCACTCTGAATTTGTAGCAGTTTAATTTCAATATCCATCTGCCAATTCGTCCTAACTGTTTAGGGTGATTCAATAACCATGATAACGCCTGATTGTCGGTTTCCAAAAGGAATTCTTTATGTTCTAGGAAGGGTTTAAACTTTTCGAATGCAAAAACAATTGCTAAACATTCCAATTCATATGCGGAATACTTTCTTTCTTGATCGCTCAGTGTTCGTGATGCATAACTAATTGGTAGTCTACAGTTATCTATCTCTTGGTATATCACTGCACCTAACGCTACACTGGAACTGTCGGTTTGCACAACGAATGGTTTTGTGAAATCCGCTAGTTGCAAAACTGGGGGAGATATAATACTTTTTTTAAGTTGCTCAAACGCGTTTTGATGTATTGAGTTCCATTCGAACTTCGTTCCCTTCTTTCGTAAGGAGTTTAGGGGTGCTGCTATTTCGGCAAGATGGGGTATATATTTGTGGAAATAATTCACCATACCTAAAAATCGGGCTATACCTTTTGCATCTCGTGGGGGTGCAAATTCTCTAATAGCGCGGGTACGTTCGGGGTCAATGCTTACCTTTCCATTCGCTTTCACGATGTGTCCTAAGAAAGAAAACTGAGGGACGGCAAAACTTACCTTATTTGGGTTCACCGTTAATCCTGCTCTTAGTAACCGAGATAACACTTCACGCAAATGTTTGAGATGTTGTTCCATTGATTCACTGTATATAACGATGTCATCCAAATAGTGGTACACATATTTAAATTTAATGTCGTGAAATATCTTTTCCAATAGTCTACTACATACGGAACTTCCTTGAGATATTCCAAAGGGTACCCTAGTAAATTGGTACAAATTAAAAGGAACTGCAAACGCGGTTAGACGTTTTGATTCTTCTGAAAGAGGTATTTGGTGAAAAGCTTGATTCAGATCCATTACCGTAAAGACCATAGCTTTAGTAAAATAATGAAATGCACTATGGATGTCTGGAAGAGGGATTGATTCAAATTATATTCTTTTATTTAATTGCCTATAGTCTACAACTAATCTGTGTTTATCTTGTCCTTTTGGTACTAAAAAGGAGGGTGAAAAATATGGGGACGTAGAGGGTTCGATGACTCCTTGGTCCAACAACTTGTTGATATGGTTTCGCATTACTTCCATCTTGGGAGGCGACAACTTTTACGGAGGTAGTCGTATTACTTTCTGATCACTCAGATTAATTTTATACTCTATTAGGTTCGTAAGTCCGAGTTTAGGTGTAAGAACCGAGGAAAATTCTTTTATTAGTTTTAGTATTCTCACTCTATCTCTTCTTTCTAGGTGAGATAAATCTGAGTCTTGGTGTTTTACATGTGCCATTGATGAACAATATTTTTCTTTACTACTATCAAATTTATGTTTCCGTGTACGGTCAAATCTGAAATAATATACTTGCTCATAGATGTCAAGAATCATTCCTGTCTTACTAATAAAATCTGCACCTAATATTAAATCAGGTCCTAATTCTTTACATACTAACATTGTAAACATCCAACTTAGGTTTTTTATTTTAACCTTAACGGTAATACTCAGGTTTATGTTTATTTTACGTTTATCAGCGGTAGCACACTTTATTTTCACTGGTTGGTTCCGTTTTACTAGATGATGTTTAGCTAACATGTCCGCTAATTCTTGGCTGATTAAAGTTCTACTAGATCCCGAATCAATTAAGGCGATGGGGGATGTAACGCCTAAGTCAACTCGTATTAATGGTAATAGATTTTTACTCCATTTACATTTATTAATCGCATTAAACTTTTCACGAAATTCTTTCACATAGGGATAGATTTCTTTCGCACCTTTTTTGTTTTTCACTTGGTTACAGAATAATTCATTATTATTATTATTATTGGTTTCTTTTAGTTTACCCAATTTCGAGTAGCTGCGGAAGACACAGGTTTTCGGGTCTCCCTGCCTTACATGTTTTTTGAATTGGGGTTATTCCGTTCCAATAGCTTACTTTTGCACTCTCTTCTTATGTGCCCATATTTGCCACAATTATAACAGGTGGGTTTTCTGCGAGGTGGGTACTTGGTTTCCGCTTTATCTGGGTTTACACTAAACTTACCAGCTTTGCGCACATGGTGAGGTCTACTAAGAACTTGTCTTTCATGTGAGGTTGTTACATCAGGCAGTAGTGCTCGCAATTGATGTCTATTAGTTCCAGAGGTTTTCATTGCTTCCCTATTTTGATCTGAGTACCATACATTTGAAGAATGGATACTGCACTGTTCTAGATCAGCAATTGTATTGGGTCTATTCATCAATGATAGTCGAGATCTTTCTTCAGGTGACACTCCTTTCAAAATGGTGTCCACCAGTTGTGTTTCATTCCAGCTTACACGTAGTAGTCGAGATGACTCCCTAATGTCGGAGATGTAGTGAGCTAATCTCTCCTGATGTTCTTGTACTCGGAGTACTGTCTTTCTTTTTATTTCCTCATAGATGCCGGTGGGAATAAAGTGTTTTATTATAGAGCTATGTAGCTCTTCCACTGGAAATGTAGAGGTTAGTGCTTCTAGAACACGATTTTTCAACGGGGGCTTACACTTTGGTAACAGAACTTGCAAAATTTGCCAGTCATTCAGCTGCTGTAGATCTTTTATCTGAAGAAGATAACTAATGAATGTTAAGAGTTTGGAAACATTTAAGCCATCTGTATAAGGGATTTCGGTTAAGATCTTCTCCACAGGGTGAGTCATTTTACCGTATAGATCCGCGTTATAGTTCATAGGTGTAATTCCTCGATGAGGGCGATTGGATTCATTGGAGGTGTTGGTCAATTCATTATTTCCGGGACGAAACTGAAAATGCTAGGGAGGAGGGGCATTTACATCTTTATCAGTATTTTGTTCTTGGTTCGCTTGCACTTGCGATACGATGGGTGAGTTCCGATCCGTGTTAGGCGGAGGTAAACCAGTGGTGGGGGATTGTACTGGAGAGATGTGTAATTTCATTAATGACTTCTCTATTTCGTCCATCCTGAATGAGTCGGATTTTCGTCTTAAATCGTTAATAACTGAAGGTAAGCGGCGTAGAGCTTCGTCTGCTAGGTTTTGTACATCAACGGGTATTTCTGTGAGGTTCGGCCAGATCGACAAATTTTTTATTCGCCTGGTTAAATGCTCTATTCTCTGGGTAGTCCGCAAAATTATTGCCGGAGATTTCTCCTCTTGGAGGGTTTGAGACAATAAGTATAGTTCACTATACTTGGCATTACAAATTTCTTTCTCGCTTTCATAATCGAGTTGGCTTACATAGTTTAATTGCACGGGGGCATCAAATCCACATTCGCGAATTGACCTTCGTAATTCCGCGACTGTTACATTAGCATGAGGTAGTCCACGCAAAAGAGCTTCGTAAGACAGCTCGTCTTTTAATAACAAATCCGGGTTGAATTGGGCCATTTTTGTTCTAACACATTAGCACGTACTTAAAATTAATACTAGCACACTACACATATATATTACACATATATATAATAAATTCTTAAGTAATCAATTTACACAAATTAGAAAAGAACAATTTCTCTTCTAAGGGAGAGACAGAAATTCCACACACATATTTATCAAGTTAAATAGCCGATCAGCTGTTTACTGGAATGTAGGTCACCCTCTGTATTTAGTTAACAAAGGAAGTTTGAGCGTGTGACCGAGAAGGGGGGTTTTACTCTTACATATTATTGTCTACACAATGCGAGTGAATAACACCAACGATTTGAAACCGGTCGTTTTAAAACTGGAGAAGGGGAGCACAATCTTATTCAACAACTCTTTTATTATTACGCTTGGCAACGCTTTGACTCCGTTCATTCCTATACTTTTCTCAATTAAATAAATTAATTATTTTGTTCACAAGTTTTAAATCACGAACTTCTACTTAATTACATTATTATTAACAAAGTTATTTTTAATTAATTTTTTTTTTTTTATAACACATACTAGTGTATGTAAGCTATATGTTGGACATACACTGTGCAGAATGAATCAGGAAACAACAGGTCACGGATTGTCGTAAACAAACCTGTTTCAGATTGTCCAGTTGACCACAATTGTAATGTTTACTCACAATTCATGTATGCAAGTAATTATATAGAGTAATACAGGTTCCTACTTGCATATAGCTTTTGCATTGTATGACGCTAATGATATTTCAACTTATACATACTATCATTTACGTAACTTAGTAAAATATTAAATATGTTTTGAACATTAAAGTTATTAAGGTAACTTTTTGAGTGCATAGATCAATAACTGAATATACAAATTATCTAAGCATAGTGATGCAATTTTGTTTACATGTTAGCAGAGTGGCGCAATTTTGTTTGTGACACTCTATACACAAATAAAACTCTCTCCTTTGTTTCCTTTTTTTTTTTTTTAAAGAGTGGCGCAATTTTGTTTGCGTCACGAAGCTCGCAACTACTTTAACTTTTAAGCAGAGTGGCGCGATTTTGTTGCGTCACGATGCTTACCAACCCTTTATATAAATCAGCAGAGTGGCGCAATTTTGTATTGTCTCTCTTTAAGTAAACATTTTTATTTATACAAACTATCCCTAAATAAATATACATAATTTAAATAATTTGTTTTAGCGACTATCTGTGTCTTCAGATTTTTAATTATTAACCTTAGGTTTTTTTATCTTATTCTAAATTACAGAAGACTCGGAAAACATGTCGAGTCTGGAATTAACAGGTCAGCGCCTGCTAACAAGCAAAGGGTTAAATACGATATTAATAACTCTTTACAATTTGTCTTTTTTATTAGAGTATCTTGGTACTTACTAATTACTTCTTCCTCTCATACTGAGTACATACAGGTTTTTATGTTATTACAGTGAGATTTAAATGGCTTAAGAGCTCGCAACCTTAATTTTTAAAATTTTTTATTATTTTGATTATTGGTACAATTTAAATCGTCACAGTAACACGCTTCTCGATATTCAGTCTCACCCTTATAATGTGAAGGCAGGAACTTCACACCGCACAGTCACAATTCATATATTTAACTATTTGCGTCATACATTCCAAACGAGTCTATCCTCTCTATTTTCCCTTCCATTTTTTCTTCCATTATTTTCTTTATATAAACTACTTGTCCAAAGTGTGTTTCCAATCATATAAAATATGATTTGAGAGGTTTCTCCTTTCTTCAGTTCTCCAAAAAACCTTAAAAATATAAGCCCTCTAACCTTAACTCTCGTAAGTTTTTTTTCTTTAATCTGACTTCATCGTTTCGCTACAACACCACATTTTGAAAGCTATAATCCACGAAGAGTACATCATAGAGTTCTTTGATAAAAATTACAAAAACAGTTTCCACAAAATTATACTATTTGAGTGTCAGACCCTATCTCTCTGTCTGTCTTTGTCTCTCTGCCCTCTCTCTCTCTCTCTCTCTCTCTCTCTCTCTCTCTCTCTCTCTCTCTCTCTCTCTCTCTCTCTCTCTCTCTCTCTCTCTCTCTCTCTCTCTCATACCTTATTTTAATAATGACCTTGAATAGATAAATGACGAAAGGTTTTATGAGTTTCGGTCAATGGATAGACATAGTTTTTAAACCATTTGTGTCGATGTTTCATCATCAGCATGACATCAAAACTACAAAAATTTGATGAAAAAATTGAAACGCCGTCACAAACGGTTAGGAAACGTCTATTCATTGGCCGAAACTCTAAAAATATTTTGTAATTTGGATACAATGTACACACTCGTTTTATTAAGCCTATTAATATGCTCTGCTGTTACTAATTTACCAGACCTTTGCTAATGTCGTCAAGGGTGATTTATTTAAAAATACATAAAGAGCTTTTTCTGAAGGTATCAGTTAACAGAGCACCATTGCATCTCTAACTTATGTCAAAGATATGTCAAAAGAGAGACTTTGTCAGAAGCGGTTTGTACTGACAGGCTACAACAAATTAATAAGTTTACGGACGACTCATGAAATTGACAATTTATAGGATTTCTTGTTTTATTTGTGACACATATATTTTTGTTATGAATTCAATTAATGTGATGCTTCTTGACATAAATATCCTTCTAAATGACTTATGGGTACTATACTCGGATGCCCTATAGGAAGGCGAGACTTGTCAGGCAATAAGGGATTATCACAGGTGGTCCGTCAGCCAGTAAGGGCCAATTAATCGTTCCGCTTACGTGAGTGCAGTTCGTGACGCTTTTGTTGTCGCAGTGAACAACTCTATCTCTCTCTGCGCAATACGCTTTTGCTTTACACCATCTATGATATCACCACGCTTTTGCTTTATCACCATCCGAGTATGATACGTGGGAATGTGAGAAGTGGGGACAGAGAGACGAAATCAATTACGTTTTTTACTCGCTATGTAGGCCTATTCCAATGTTATGTTGTTAGTCCATAGAGCTGATTAATATACTAAACTGAGAGCTCAGTAGTAGCAATGTAATATTCACGTACGTTTGTTTTTGGCTGAAAGTCAAAGGCAAAGTTAGTAAAAGTAATGGACAGCTAAAGGGACTTGAAGACAAAAATGAAAGATCAAGAACAAACAAAATGCCTGTCGCCCTCATAAATGGACGGCATCAAATACAGTACGTTGTCACTTAAACAACCTTAGTTTGATCGATTACCTTGCGGTAATTTAATGCGTGCAAAAACTAATTGTAAGCAAAGTGAATACTTTGAATAACATGTTTTCACATCGCTGTCAGTCCCTTGTCTTCTATAATTTATACAGGCGCGTTATGAGTCGTTTGTGTGTTTTTCGTAAAAACGTGTCGGCGTACAAAGAGTTTTCCTCGAAAATATGTAAACTAAATGCGTATTATAACAAAGCGTCAAACTATTCTGGTTAGTTTTAACCCCCTTTGTGCGTCTGACACAGAAATAGTTTAATTTTGTTCATAATGTTTATGTAAATTTCGTCAGTGAACTCTACGATATACTCTTCGCTGTTACGTCAGCCTGTAGAAAGAAAGGATAAGGTTTTATTGGTTTCCAACTCCTACGAACTAGTCTATAGTCTATAGTACGAACTAGTATATAGTCATCAGTTTATCCCTAGTTTACGAGCACCTACAACAGTACGAGCAACAATAGCAAAAACCCTAATTTGATTTACGTTTACGACTTATAGACATAGTAATGTCCTGCTACTATTACATAATTACGAAACGTAAAAAAATATTCCCCTTCAACTTTAAAGGAATCATTCTTAAATTTCATACTACGAGAACGTCACTAATTGAATAACAAACAACTCATTATCCAATTAACAACTCATTATGTTCGATCAGAAGTACAGACGAATGTGAAAATCACAAAAAAATAACTGCTTTTTATTAAATAGCACTATTACATTAACGACTCGGAACACTAGGTTTTTTTATCAGTAAAAGCTTGAAGTTTTACCTTACAGCCTTAACCGGTTTCTCCTTTAAAAAGCTTCTTCAGAGGCTGCCGTTGGTAGCGCTGTCCGTCTTGTTGTGGGTGACGGAATCGAGTTTCGAAATATCGATGCTGTTCGTGTGGGGTGAGATATGTTCGAATAATGCGTGCGATTTGAATTGTGTCTGTTCGTTTAGGATGTCGTTTTTATTTGTTTTTGTGTGTTTGTATATTTCCAATTGTCCTAGAGTGTCTAGTTTTCGGCCTTTTGTGTGTACGTGTAGAATGTTCATGTTATTGTCGATGTTTTTATATGTGTGGTTTGCTTCAATGAGGTGGTTTGCAAAGGTGGAATCTGTAGTGGAGTGGAGTGCCTTTGTGTGTTCAATGTATCTCTGTTTGAAGCTACGTCCTGTCTGACCTATGTAGAATTTATTGCAATTTGAGCAATTTAGCTTGTAAACACCGGGTAGATCGAATTTGTTTTGTGCTTTGTGTGTGTGTTCTGTTTTGTTAGTAGTTTTGTAAGCGATTCTGTATCCTGCTTTTTTGAATTTGTGGGCTATTTTTCCAATTTGTTTGTTGATGTATGTTAGTGTTATGAATTTGTTGTTTTCTGTCTTTGTCTGTTGTTTGTTTTGTGTTTTGTGTAGGAGTTTACTGACTATTGTTCTGTCATATCCGTTAGATTCTGCTAGATAATAATGCTTTTTATTATTATCACTATATTAATAATAATTATTATTATTGTTATTGTTATTATTATTATTATTATTATTATTATTATTATTTTCTTGCCTTAATAAAGATCAGCTATTAATTCCACGAAAATAATTACGAATGCTCTAATTTATAGAGTTAAAACTTATATGTTACAAGAAAAATGCCTAAATTACGAATATAATTACAAATGCTGTAACAATGAAAATTCCTTTATACCAGATAGTTAACTTAAAACTATTGTATAAGAAAATAATAAACATAATGAAACTGTAATAAATATAAGTTTAACAACCTTTCTTACCACTTTGTTGCTGAAGAATACTATACTGTGGAAAGTTCTAATGTAACACAAAACTTTTAGAAAGTTGTGGGTTTAACAGGTAACAATGTTAAAGTTGTTGAAACGACTCCCCCATTCGGGGAGATAATTCTGCACGAAACTTGTAAGCTGGAAACTATTCGAATCAGTCTGAAACTTGTGCAAACCTGTTTAATGGAATTAGCGAGTGCCTGATTGCTTCAATGGTGTTGGTGGCGCTCTCGTCCAGATTTAAAGGCCCTATGTTTGTGAAGGTTAGTTTCTATTTACACAAAAACGTAATCGGCTTTCTATAATTTCGAGTATTGTTGTAGTATTTGCGATTCAGAATTGTTTAAAATGCATTAAGCCAAAAAAAATGTTTAGCTGTTGGCAATGTTACAACTGAGTTGCAGTTTCTTCGTCTTCTTCTTCTACTGGAGTTACAGCCTCTTCCACAATTTTTCTCCGTTGGGCTCTCTCGTTACACAGTCTTCTGTATCTTCGCATCCCCATATTCCTCAAATCCATCTCAACACCCTCGATCCATCTCTTCCTTGGCCTTCCCCTTGATTTCCTACCTACTGGTCACAATTCAAGAATTTTTCTGTGAATTCTGCTTTGTTCCATCCTCATTCTGTGTGCCGGCAAGGCTATCCTTTTACTCTTTATAAATCTTACTATATCAGTGCCGTGTATTAGATTGTTTATTTCCCGAAACCTTTGTATTCTCCATCAGCCGTTGTTATTTTGCACTGATCCAAAAAGTTTTCTCGGTACTCTTTGTTCCAAAATTCTTAGATACAACTGAGTTGCACCACTTCACGAAAATTAACCAGAGTCTTGACACACTCCTATGTTTACAGTAAGTCCCGCCTAGAAGTTTACAGACACTCTGATAATGTACAACGAGACTTTCCTCCGACATTAACGCCCCCAAAAAATTACAGTGTGTTATGTTAGAAATTTAAATAGAATTCACAGAAGCAATATTGTTACGCGCAATAACATTTTACCATTTTTACAACACAAATCTTTTACTTTATTTCGTTATAACAATCCAGTTACCTTATTTAAAACAGGTTACCAAACCCATGGCAACTTGTAGCTGTCGTCTCCGTTAACGTTGTTCTCATTTTTATAAATGTCTGTCGCCTAACACTGTTGCTGATTTCTCTGCATCTCCTTTCTTCGTGTGCGTCATGCGTGTGCTTTGGGGTGTATTAGAATGGGGAAAAATACGAGGTTTGATCAATAAGTCCACGCAGTTCTTGTTTATTTTAAAAATTATGCCTTCATTCATCGTCACTTATACTCTGCCCCCTTCAAAGTAGTCTCAGTCGAATGTACACGATCAAGCCAGCCGTTTTGCAGTCTTCAAAATATTTCAACATGCACTTTTGGAACAGCCTTGAGGTTGCTTAACGATTTTCGTTTTACGTCTTAATTCTCGATTTCACGCGACAAAATTTCGTGAAACCAAAAAACATTATCTTCATCTGACAAACACAATCTTCAACTCATTCACGGCAGTCTTTGAAGCTTGTAAACCGCTTGTTCACGCGCACCAGTCTCCCCAGAAGTCTTCTGAACACGTTTACCAGGACAGAGCAGTTTATCTTACAGTTTACATATAATTTAATCCATATTCTTCAATCTTGCATTATAGAATGACAAAAAATCGTCTTGATCAAACCTCGTATGTTGTAAATTATGGGCTTTTTTGTAACTCTTGTATAAATGTAGGTAGGTTAAAACTGTGTTAAGTCTCAGCGTAGCTATGCGTATGTAGTGAAGGGACACAAAATTGTAAAACTGAATCTTTATGATATACTACGTACATAAACTTATAACCGGAAACTTGGTATTACCACAATTCATTGGCAGCGCCACTGCTAAGGTTTTAATGTAAAAGAAAACAAACGACACAGGAAAATAGACGTGACAATAAGAGTGGTGTATGAGAGAGTGAGAGAGAATGATGGGGAAGGGAAGGGGCAACGACCTTAAAACTGATGGGGCGGCGAAACCCTAGAGACAGATAAATTTCTCTTGTCAGTGTCATCTAATTTGATACAAAAATGACCGACGGTTTTGTTTATAAATCCTGTGCGGCCGGCCGTAACTTTGGGCGTAAATTGTATACGGCAGTCGCACCAACAGCTGAACTTGAACCGGGATCGCACACCCACATCTGTCTCCAACTTGTGTCTTTAATCATTCCACCGCTCTCTCTCACTCTCTCTCTGTCTCTCTCTCTCTCTCTCTCACACACACACACACACACACATACACGTACACGAATCTCGTGTATTTGACTCGAGTAGGACCGTCGTGTCGTGTACATTATGTCTGTTTACAAACGTAGAACAAACGAACCAAGATTTAGGTTATTTTTAACGCACTTTGTTGTCAGAAATAGACTGCTTGTAATTCCCGTATATTTTCTGTTTAAAGTTGTCGGCGGAATCTCTAATCGTTTTTCTACTCAAATACAGGAACTTCTAATTTGTTATTTTTTTTGTGTTTTATTTTGTTGACTCTTCACACAATTTATACTTAAAATTTTGCCGTTAATAAACGCAGAACTATATTTACTAAAATGTGTACGGCGATATTTATTTAAAAATATTAGCGTAATCGAAATGACATAATATTTAAATGTAAATTATAAATTTAATTCTCTTTCCTTAAACAAATGTACAAAGTTTAGCGTATGTACAAAGTATATTGGCAAAATAGTACTAACTGAAAATAAATAAAATACGCAGAAATACATATTCAGTAAAATGTATTTTTTTTTTTTTTGTAAACTTTACGTTTGTCACATGAAAAATTCGCTTTCTGTGCATTCCTATAAGTACAGTAGAATTTCAAAAATACGGATCTAAAATCAGGAGCGTCATAAATCTGGGCTCGACACCGGAAAAATTGGTTCTAAAAAATTACCACAAAGCTATAAACGCTCGATCCGCAAAGTTATATCTTCCCGGGATACATAACAGTCTTAGACATCCAGGATAACAGCTGATGTCGAATCCTCCTGATGAGGCGTGTCCAGTGCATATACTCGGTTGGAAACTACAATGTTTTGACTGAAAAAGCTGCTTGATCTTCCTACCATGTGTATTATCCAACTATTCTAAATTGAAATGCAGATACAGTCCTTCTAAAGACGAACCTTAGTCGTGTAAAAATAAAGGAACTTTTCTCCTTCTTAAAAATAATCCACATTCCTGATGAACAGAGTTAACCTCGTGTGTTGTATATAAGAACACAATCAATTGAGAACGTTCTTATCCCTTAACATCTACATGAGTAATAGATGTTTTCCATATTAACCTTCTACAGGCGATGGTTCTTCTTTATTCTTCCTTATTTCGCTCTTGGCTCTTCGATGACTCTCATCTCTTATCTCACTGTCCCATACATTTCTAGGTCTTCCACAGTTTTTTGGCTGCCGTTCCATTTTTCACATCAGTTTAACCCTTCTTACTTCGTATTTTCACAGCAAGCATGAGAACAATATCTATTGTTATGTCCCAATGCTTTTAACGCAATTCATCTTTAGAATAATCCACACCTTGAAAATGAAGGCAGAATTTAAAAATCTATCACCACCAGATAACAAACATTACAATAAGTTTTACAATTTGTTACAGCGAATTATTACACATAACTATATCTTTTATAAACAGAATTATTACTGTTGCACACCACTATAGAAAAATTATTCCGATTAGCGCTTTCAAGCTTCTCAGCTCATCGTATATATCATGTATATATCTTTTATAGTAATGTTAACAGTTTTATTAAGAAATAAAATAACCACATACACTAACCAAATACAATTTGCGTTTGTGTTATGGTTGCTGATTCCAGTGTCGCCTTCCACACCAAACCACGTATCGTGTCAGTCGAATTAATACAATTAATGCTCTTTGGAAGAAAACATGATACAGCTGGTTAACAGCTTATAATTACACTGAAAAACAAGAAACTGGGTTGAGGAAGACAAGAGAGCATATAAGCAAAAAACGTAACAAAGGAAACAAAAATTAAATCATATAGATTTATATTTATATGTAGATGTGAATTATGAATAGAAAGTACAATAACAGCAACATTAGCGTAGCAGACGTTAAATATTTGATAAAGGGGAGTAGCCACTAAGAAGGAGAAGATTAGAAGTAATAGAATGAAAGAAGAACCTTCACTGTAAAGATTTTTATTTTATGAAGAACTTTCCGCGGAGACACAAGTAGGTTTTCCTGATGACTTTTAAGACGCAATTTTAGCTTTCTCTGAATATAACTGTTACCAGGTTTTCTTGCTGCGGGGATTCTGGTTGAGTTTCGGGAACAAAGGCGTGAAGCAATGAAGATGACCTCTTCCGCTAGACAAGAAAACAAAATTAACGATACCAGAAAGCTTGCAAAAATTGCCTCCTATCTTTACCAGACGCTTACAGTGTTGAATGTTTTGTACAAATTTTTTAACCTTAGTGAATACGCTTCTATAAATATTTTCAACAATTAGAAGTAAATAATATACTTGTTTTGCTACAGATATTAATTTTTTGCTTCCATGTTTGGAATGAAATGGAAGTATGGTGATCGCGAAAAAACCCGTGTTCCAGATAAGAGCTGTTTCTGATTTATTGTACTATCCTCAAAACATGAAAAAATTCATTTTCCGAAATGTGTGTGTGTGTGTGTGTGGGGGGGGGGGGCGAACGATAACGATAACGATAACTCCCGCAAAATCAAACAGAATCAAATAACTTTTTGCAATGTGCCCGAGTTGTAGAGGACTTAAGAACTATTGTTTTTGATGAGGATCGGTTAAGGGAAAGGGGTATTTTACCTGCAACGTTTTACTTTTTAACAACACTAAAGTACTTACTTTTAATAAAAGAATTATTCTGAAAAGAAGGTCATAATAATCCACTGTAGAAAGGTATGAAATATCTATAAATGAAAAGGGTAGTTGAAGGGGAAGGGGGTAATTACTTCCATGTTCCATAAGGAAATGGAAGTATGGTCATGGCGAAAAAAAAATTGTGTTCGAGATAATGGCAGATTCTGATTGTACTACCATCAAAACATGAAAAAAAGTCATTTTTCGAAAAGTGTCTGTGTGTGTGTCTGTGTGTAGAATTTTTCTATGTCAAACGATAACTGCCGCAAATTCAAACAGAATCAATTAATTTTTGCATACAGTTCTGAATTGTAGAGGACTCGAAGCCTATTGATTTTGGTGAAGATCGGTTAAGGGGAAGGGGTAATTTACCTGCAACATTTTACGTTTAAACAAGAGTAAAGTGCTTAATTTTGATAAATAAAGTATCCTTAAAAGAAGGTCATAATAATCCACTGTAGAAAGGTATGAAATATCTATAAATGAAAAGGGTAGTTGAAGGGGAAGGGGGTAATGTTCTATAAATTAAAATGGTAGTTGATGATGGAGAAAGTAAATTTTTTAAGTTTTATATGTGTAATACGTTATTGACAACAAAGAAGTAGTTTCTATGGAAACACTTCATTTCGCTTTAACAAAATTTTATATTTTTTCATTTTAATTTAAATCGTGTATGAGAGAAAATATATCGTTCGTGGCAAGCAAGCATATCTCAATTATCTAATGTTTACGTTTCCACTTTATTATTATGATTACTGCAATAAAAAACAGGCAAGACACACACACACAATTCGCGTTATTTCTGGCCTCAGTCATGTTTATTTTCTTACATTTGCACGCTTTTGTTATCAATTTGCTTCCTGTGGATCGCTGGGTAATGTAACTGCACATGTTTACAGAGGAACGGCTCATAGACAGACTTTTCGTCTTTAGGGAGTGAACCCTCTGCAAGATGCTCAGGGTCCGTGAGTGACTTCGGAGCGCTTCGGAGGAGGGATGATTATATGCGTAGTTCAGTTTCTTTATAAGAATAAGTAAGCCTACCTAATTTTTATGGATAAAGTTACTGAAAATAACATTATATTAAACAACTACCCCATAATTACAAAAATATCTATAAATAGTGAAATTAGTTTGAGGGTGGACGATATATTTTTAGAAATTACCGAACCGAATTCTAGTAAATTATTTTAAACATAAATCTTACAACATCGAAGACAATGTTCCCCATACCGATTTTGTTGTATTGATGTCATAAATTTATTCGAGCGAAAACTTATAAAAATTTCAATAAAGTTTTAACAATTGATATCGTTCCATGTAGACAAAATATCGTAACCACGGATACGTATACAAAATAATTTTTCGTTTTCAGAAATTCACAGATTTCAAACTCTGGGCGGTATTCGCTTTCTTTCGCGTTGTTTAAATAAAAGATAATTGAACCAAATTAATTCTTTATTTTAACAACTATGTACAATTCATATTTTGATTATGTTTATCAGCGTTTTTACCAAAAGCATGCTGATATATTTAGTTTTGTTCTGAGTGTACACATTAAAAATAATTTTATAGTGAATTAGAACATGGAAGTCATGTATGGTTCTCCATACCGATTTTTTTTAGAAGCAAGCTATCCAAACTCTTCCCTATATTACAACGATTTTTAGGAAATGGGTAATATAAGGCTTCAAAAACATATATGTCAAATTCGTGCTACGGAGTTTCGGAAGTTCGTGTGGTATTTCCCCCACGCCGCACACTTCAATGACGTTGGCGTACATGCCAACGTAACTTTCACGGATAGAGGATATGTAGAGACGCGTTCTGTTGTAGATTTACGTAGGCCTATGTATGGATTAACGGACATACGTTTTACATTTTTAATTGTTGATTTGTTTTTAAAACAGCGAGAAAACAAATAAAGAATAAGAAAAATTATAAATTACGGATCGCAAAAGCATAAACAAGAATAGACATTATTGTCACCAAGTCATCTGCGACTTGTGTCCACTAAGTATTTGAAGTCTTCTTCCGTTATGGACCGCGTTGAAAATGTCTAGTAAGACAACGTTCCACCCATATTACAGTGGGTATCCTCAGGTCTGTCCGACGACGATTACCTGTATAAGATTCTAATAACAAGCAAAAAACTGTTTATGTAGCAAATTCTTAACTTACTGTATATTAAAATAATATAAATATAGTAAGTCGATTTGATGATATACTGCGGGCTGAATAAATAATCGAATGCTACTTTTGGACCGTCCCTCAAAGCCTACCAACTAGCGTTGTTTCCACGAAGAGATTGCATACTTGCAAGACAACTGTGTCGTACCGTAATTACAAGCTTCGTATTGACGTAACAGATTTGTCAAATTACTTTATTCGACTTTTATGACAACATTTCTATGGCACTTTTCTTAAACTTGACATTTTCTTTCCTTTATCCCTCTAGGCGGAGCGGTCGTGGCGTAGTGGCTTGCGTGTGGCGCTGCTACGCTGTCGGCGTGGGTTCGATTCCCGCCGGGTTCATCTGATTTAGATACGACCGTTCTCCCTGGCAAGGCAATGGCAAACCAGCGAAACGTATACTGCTTAGTATAAACCCTCCCCAACTGTGCCGTTCGGATCCGGCGTTAAATTGTAGGTTCCATATATCTGTGAGAGACTCTGTAACATGCGGGGTCATGTTTTACAGTTGCACACTCGAGGTAATAGAACGGCGCGCCGTTTAAAAATTTTACCTGTTTTCTAGGGTCTTGTTTTTAGAGTATAGGTATAATCAGGTAAGAGAAATAACATGAATAGATATATTTAGCATTGAAGTAGCTGTAACGTTAATTTCAAGTACTCAAATAAACCCACTTAAAAGATACATGTATATAACGCAAAGGAGGCACCTTTTTTTAGTATACACAATTTTTATTTATTTTTTTAATTTTGAAAATGATTTTAATTTCCATGAGTGTAGTTTTTGATGCAGAACACTTGCAGCTTTCAAATACAGTTTTTTGTATTTCGATATCTCTATTTTTAAGATTAATAAAGACAGATAAACTCTGAATTTTAGAGTAAATTTAAAATACGTCGAAATACTCACTTTTGAAAAGGTTTTTTTTTTTTATAACAACTTCGAAAGTAGTTTTCATTATTATAAAATAAAAAGTTTATCTCCTTTGAAGGTAAATTAGTAAAGCACTACTATTTTTTTAAATTTTATTTTATAGTACTTGTAATTTTGTGGTTTCACTTCTTTTTGTATCTACAGTAAATATTTATACACTATATTCTTTATGTTTAAATAAAATATTTATGTAAAAATCAACAAATTTTGAAAGCTATACTGTTCTCCTTCAAAACTAGCCTTTATTTAACTGGCTATGCTTAGATTAAAGAAAGTTATGATATTTTTGAATAGACGCGCCTGGCTAATTTAGCGAATTACGCAAGATCGGGGGGCAAACGCTCTTTTTAAAACGCAGCGCTCATCATTACCAATTTTCAGGAAAACAGTTCCATTAACGAAAAATATGTAAGGAGACTTTCTGAAGGAAATTGTTTGCTCTTCAATATACACCTTTTTATTTCTTCCAACTGTACATATTTACGGAGTGCTTTAAGAAAATCTGTCTTTACGATTTTTCCAGACCATTTTCAGAAAACCCTAGAAAGGTAAACATGCAAAGATTTTTTAATATTAATTATTAACGTTTATTTAACACGTGCACCAAATATTGCTTTGCCCCAATTTTTTATCAAGTCGAAATCTCTGGCGACTGGACTAATATCTGTGAGAGACTCTGTAACATGCGGGGACACTGGTATATACGGGGAGCGTACAAACCAGTCGAAAGACTGAAGGACCTAATAATAATAATATCCCTCTAGGTTAAAGGGATACGTATTAACCTAGTGTTCTCGGTTAAGAACACTTGAAATACGCATTAAGCTCTAATTGGGCGACCGAGAATATCATGGCTTAGAAATTGAAGAACCTGGTTTGGCATGAATACAACTGACATATTCCGTGCCTCAGTACAGAAAATTAAAATAGCCTGTATGATATCCAACATCCGAAACAGATAGGAACTATCAGAAGGAGAAGATCCCTCTGGGTGATTTAACCTCCAAAATCCCCCTCCTCCACTGCTCACATCGTGCATTCGTTCCTTAGTTGTTGTTTTTTTAGCCATATATGTTAAATCATAACCGGTGGTAATCACTACCCTGTTGTTGGCAAAACGCATCGTGTTCCAAATTCGGTAATTCGTGTTGCAGATTCATGGAAGCTTAGGGACACCAGGACAGTTTAATGACATGGTTTGCGAATATTACGAGAGCCAGCTGAAAAGTTCGCGGAGCGACATCTATAGCTCAGTGGTACAACTCAAATCTTTCGTGTCCTGCAAGACGTACATTTCGCGTGAACACCTGTTAATTTCCAGATACATCTGTCAATTTATTCACTTTTTACCGTCTATTTGAAATGTTCCTCCCACGCGTGTTTTTAAAATGCATAAAATCAAACATCGTGTGTGATGAATTCTCTGTTAAAAACGTTTGAGTGCCAATGGAAAATCAAAACGAAATTGTAAATGTGTTAGGAGATGCTGCGCCTTCAGAAACAACGGTAAGTGGGGCACACTCGAGTTTAAAAGTGGACGTACAAGCACTGAAGTCAGTTCCAGCAGTGGACGTCCAAAAAGTGCAACAAAAATGGCATTATTGAAAAAATTTCATAGGGCATTGGAAGACCGCAGATTGAGGAGTGGATGACTTTGCTGAAATCATAGGCATCTCATATGAGCGTGTGCATCATACTTTAACTCAAGAACTTAGTGTGAAAAAGCGTTGTACAAGATGGCTGTCGCATCTGGAAGTGTTGGTGTGGGACCACGTTTTCAGTGATGGTACGACCACGTTTAAACTCAAGTGCTTACTTACAAACCGTTGGTTTTGAAGTCGCACCATCTCCTGACACATTTACAATTTCGTTTTGAATTTCCGTTGGCGCTAAACAATTTTTAACAAAGAATCACACCACGACGTTTGATTTTGTCCGGTTTTCAAAACACTCATGACACGTCAATTTTAAACAGACAATGAATAAATAGATAGATAGATTTGGAAATTAATAGGAATTTACATAAAACAAAAATCGAAAACACACGAAAAATTTTTGTTTTACCACTAAGCTACATATGTCGCTCCGCGAACTTTTCAACTAACACTCGTAATTGTGTTATATTTTATTATGTAACTGTAGGTCTGTATGTAGAGTATCGTCGGGTACAGATGCAAAACGTTGTTCCCGGAGTCGGTTCAAGAGCTGGCAAACACTAAGTAGCAGACAGCAGACTAGTGCTGTAAGTTCTAACGCACCCGAAGGCAGTGCTAGTTTGTGAACTGACAACGAGAGGTACAGCTGATACATTCGTACTGTTGTTATTTTATTAAACAAGTCCGTCTGTTGTTTGTTTATAATTATTTGTTCACGCAAAGAGTAAGTAATTTAATGGAGAGAATTCAGTTGTTATTTCTACTCTGACTGTACCGTTGTTTTATTTTCATTGCAGTTGCTACTGAAACGCCCGCAAACCAAAACGGCTACTGTTCGCAATCGGGTTTATTTTATTACCGGTCTTTATAATGCTAACTTTGTTGTACATAGTTACCGAACCGCTTGGTGGTCAGTTAGCACTTGGTACAGGCGGAGAGAACGACGCATCTCGTCCGGTACAAAGCAGTCGACCTTCCGATATATAACAGTAGCATTACCTACAAACCGCGTCTGAAGTTACTTCAAAATATAACTGTTACATACACGATTATATACCATATAAACTCCATTTTTTTATATCCGTTAATTGTACTGCTATGTACTAGACGTATAATATATACACACAACGTTATAATACAATGGCATTAAGTAAATCGTGTATCGCAGACGTATGGCTTGTAGGTTATTATCTTGTGTAACAATCGATTACCACTTATTTTAGAGTCGACAGAACATTGCTGTAGACAGTATTATAAACATTACACGTTTCTTTATTAGAAGAGTGTGGCTAGACTATTACCGTCAGTATAATTTACCACACAACGTTTCGACACTAAAAAATCTGTGGTCGTCTTGAGATGTCAGTTAAACTAACACATTAATCTACAAACTTAGGCCCACCAAAGATTCTTTGCCTAACAATCGTGAACAGTCAAAAGAATAAACCACCACACACACCTACAACTCTTTATTCTTTTGACTGTTCACGCTTGTCAGTGAATGAATTGTTAAGTAGGTCTTAGATTGTATTTAATGTATTACTTTAACTTACGCTTGAAGTCGACCACAAACTATTTTGTTCTCGAAAGGTTGAGTGGTAAATTCTACTGATGTGGTAATAGTCTAGCCACACTCTTCTGATAATGTTCATGTACCGTCGAAAATTAGGTTTCAAGATGGTATTATTCATATCTGTTCAGTCGGTCGAAGAGTATAAACCTCTTAGTTTGCACACCTTATTGCTGGCACTTGACAAGTCATTAACTGTTGGTTAGGGCGGGCACTTAGTTTATGAAAATACTTAACACACTTTGTCTTGTAATGTGACTCGCTCACCGAACGTATTCCCAGATCGCGACGGATGTCATCGTTGGGCACGTACTATGGTGCGTCCGGGACTTGCGGTGATGTCGATGGTGGACTCTGGTGCTGAGCCACGCAATTGCACGACGTATATGCTTACTCGTATTAAAGCAATATTGTAGAGGACGGCTTTGTTCTTAACTGATCACTGTGAATTGCGTCCTACCAACCATTACATGTATGTATATTTTAAGACTATTTTTTTCTTTTTGTGCACATGCGCTGTTTCCACGTAAGTCGGCGGTTCAAATTCACTTCCATGTCGGTCTACTTGGCAGTTTTCTGTTGTGGAATCGGCTGGTTGTTTAGCAAAACTGGAGAGCAAGTTTATCTGTTTAGTGTGAACTTGTTGGGTGTAGATTTTGTTTCGTTTGCCTTAATCCACTACTTCCTTAACCAGTCTTATGTTTTTTTTTAATGATTTTGGAGTTTACATGATACTTTTGTGTGATTTGGGTTTGATGAATCCCCAGATAAAATCGCTGTATCATCAGAGTATGTTGCAGTTGTTGTTTAGCTGTGTGTGGGTAAATATGCCGCGTACAGGGAGCAAGGTACTGCCTTGAGGTACACCTGAATTTACTAGGAGTAATGCAGTTCGCTCGCCTTGGAGTTTGACCAGATGGTGTGATTCTAACACCAGGAAAAGAATACCAGGGAAAGAACTTTATATTTTAGATAGCAATTCTCAGTAGGCCTACTATACGTTATCAAAGGTTTAGCTGAATTCGAAGAATACGGGACCAGTAGTATGTTCCCTGATACTCCAAAACGACTGTAGTGATTTTGGCAAAACATGATTAACCAGTCGATTCTTATTATTGATTAGACTGTTATAGGCAGTACACTGTCTTAAAAAACGTAAATTGACGTATACCATACGCAATTTTATTAAGAAAAATATTAAAAATTTTCTATACTTATTAAGGTTAGGATAGGTTAGGTTAGGTTTTGATTCGTTTTGATTGTTGCTCGAGTACACGAGTAGGAAGATTAAGTCTGCTGTGTACGTTTGTGTGTTTGTGTCTGCACCTATAACTACAAACCTGCTGCATTCGTTTTTATAAGTAATCATCACTGTAGTCGTTTTATTGATGCGAGTCACACCGCTTATAACATATGACCTAAAGGCCAGGCCTTGTCGTCTCAGCAGCCTGTTTACCACGGCAGCTCTCTCGGGAATTAGTTGGTCCCCGTTTCTTTCTGCACGCTGGTAGGTTTTATTTAAGTCCCAGCAAACTCTCCTCGTTTCTTATTCCGGACTTAAGACCGGACAATGGAGGTGAGAATGGTAAAGATATGGAACGGAAGGGGACTTAAGACCGGACAATGGAGGTGAGAATGGTAAAGATATGGAACGGAAGGGGACTTAAGACCGGACAATGGAGGTGAGAATGGTAAAGATATGGAACGGAAGTAACTTAGGATATCTAACGGGGCCCCCGAACTTCTCAATCCACCCATCGGCTCCTGAGAGTGGCGGTTGGGTATGCCAGGGAAAGGAATATTTGTCGGTTCGGACAGCGGATAACTGCTCAATTTAGTCGCTTCTTACGACAGAGGGAGATCCCATGGTAGTAATCTACTAAACACCCGCCGAAAAACGACGGACAAAACAGTAGTCAACTTATTACTCTCGCTGACCCCAGTGGTCCAGACCATAAGGCATCTTGAAAACCACAAAATGGCGGATGTCAGATGCCATATTGTTAACAAAAAGTGTTAAATATTTTCAATAAAAAATGAAGGAGATATCACTCGATTCAACTTTTCCGGGCAATTCAAAGTATCTTGACGTCAAATTCGGCTGTAATTTATTTTATCAGAAGCATTTTTTAAGTTATTCAAATTGCTATTATGTTAAACAATAAACGATTGTCTTTTAAACTGTAAACTGGAGGTGAGTGTGTATGTGTGTGTTTATATTCACTCACATTATCCTTGGTATTCAAATTAATAATAAATAATAATTTATATTTTTAAAATGAAAATACATTTTTTATTGTTTTTGCAATGTTACGTCAGTTTTAAATCGATGTTGATGATGTTTTGATGTTTATTTTAAAAATAATAACAGTTATGTAATACACTCTTGTGAGGTATGTTAAAAAAGAGTTATGATGTGTGTGTGTGTGTGTGTGTGCGCGCGCGCGCGCGCGCGCGGCGAATTCTGTTAAACAGTTTTTACACATCTGTGGGGGGTTAACTACTTCTTTATCGTAACTATGTGACCTGTACACGATAAAAATCGATCAAGCCCGCCAATAAATCAGATTAGAGTTCGCTATTTGCTAGACAAAAAAACTGTCCAACTGTCAATGTCGTTCGAAGCAAAAGTGACACGTTTGGTCCAATTATTCTCCGCCAGAGCAGGTCCTCCTGAAGCACGTTATTGTTAATGTTTTACTCCTAGTTTGTTCTAGTCTCCTAATTACGTTCAACGCTGCGTTTTTCTAACGTATTCACAAAACCAGCCGGAATCTGACACAAGCGACGATATCGAATAATTTTCTGTTGACTTGTATATTTAGGGACTGGAATGTCTAGGATACATTATTCGTTAACACGTTTGTGGAACTTCTAATGGTGGGACCGCTAACGTATGCTGTACATCATAAGTTAAATGGTACCTGTAGGTTATTATGGACACTCATCTGTAGAATTTAAGTTACAACACAATATGTGATTGCCTTTGAGTGAACGCTCTACCTCTGACTTAATCAAATAAACATAAAAATTCTTACATACTGAATCATACAAATAAATCACTAAACAGTAATCAAACTCTATACTGTACTACGAACGAAACTAAAAACAAAAAAATAATATGATAAGTCAATCCTGACTAGTTTTGCTGAGCAGTACGAGTAAACACTAAGTACGCCCACCACTCACTACCAAATAATGACTGCTCGCTACCAACTCAAAAGGTAAACAACAGATTTTCGTTGTTTCCCATGGTCAGAAATTCAATATTTCTCCCCTTATAAGTTTGATAGGTAACAGTATTGCTATCCCACCAGAGCCCAGCTGTAATGTTCGTGTGCGTACGTATTGCTGCTTTGAGATGAAAGACAATTACGTGACGCTTATCATGCGTCAACAATCGAGGCTATTCCAGACCGCACCGGTCGGCACACTGTGTTCAAGACCAGACATTATGTAATGTTTCTAGTGGATTTGAGAGCGCCTGTAATAGGCATGATTGTATAACACGTCATCCAAGAAGTGACAGATTATTCTGGCATCTCGGCGGGGTATAAATATAAGCATCCAGCGACAGTCAGACAGTTTACGTCGGGCGATTACTCATTGCGTTCAAGTGGTTATTAGTGAAAAGTGATTATTGAGCGGCACTCTATTAGTTGACATTATTATTGCGTATGGAAAAATTTAACTGAATTATTGCACGAATAAAATCTAGCTGAATAACTTGTAGATTTCGAACGGTGAATTGTGATTAACTAAAACTAGTGATCAGTGACTTAATCGGTGTCTTTATTTGGTTTTGCACTGTACCATACGACGATCAGTCAGAGATTGTCGTAACAGTATAAAATAGCTACGTTTTCAATCACAGATTCTTAGGAATTGTGCTAGAAAATTGGGATGATTCGACAGAAAGTTTCTGTTGTTTTTGTCTAAATTAGTTATGGCCACTCCTGTGTAGTACTTACTTATTTTAATACATTATTTAAGTAAGTAAATAAGAAATAAACTCAAATAAGCCCTTATGTAAGCAGACGTGTGTAGTTACTACAGCCGGCGAAATAGTCCTGACATCTGTTCATTCCTTTAAACTTTCGCTCTTTTTTTTTTGGAAATGGATATTACGAGTCTTCGTGGAAGCTTCTGTCCCTCAACCGAGAGTAACCAAAATTATTTCACTCAGTGTGGCAGGACGTAACAACTTCCGTTCATCAGTGAATTCATGCTTCATTGTTCTTCACCGGCATGATTTACTGTATACGGTTATGGTAGCTTTTTCCATAGTTGAAGAACCTAGGTTCTATTTTCATCCTCTCTCTCTCCTATGGTATTACAGCCCTTGTTGGGCCCTGGCCTCCTACAATTTTTCCCCCATTCTCTTCTGTCGATAGCCATCATCCTCCAGGAACTCACTTTCAGTATTTCTTTCGCATCCTCATCCACCGCGTCTTCCCATCTTCTCGTCGGTCTTCCCACTAGTCTTTTTCCGTGGATTCTGGCATTCAATAGTTTTCGTGGTAGTCTGTCTTCCCCCATCCTGGCTACATGACCAGCCCACCTTGACGCTGTATTGTATTAGTATGTGTTAGCGGTGGTTCTTTATATATTTGATAAAATTCAAAGTTATATCTTATTCTACAGCCGTGTACGTCATTAACTGTCCCAGGATTCTTCGTAATATTTTTCTTTCAAAGATGTCGAGGGTGTTTGCTGCTTTGGAGTTCAGGATACACGTTTCCCAGCCGTAGGTTAGGATGGGTCTTATTATGGTTCAGGTGAAATTAGATCAGTTCTGACTGACGATCACGCGTGTAGTGAAATACTTATAATAAAATTACAACCTAGTTTTCTTCATATGAATTTTTTTCAGATTAGATACCAGAACTACAAACGTGGATATTTACCAATTTCCAAATACTGAATACCAAATAAATAATAGTGGACGATGAAGAAAATCGTTCCGAACACAAAACCACCAATTTTATTTATTATAAGAGACTGTAACTTATGTTAGAAAAAACTAAGTTGATGGGTTTTATTAAACATATGGTTTTACTATTACAAGAAAATCGTTTAAATCTTCATTTCAATTTTTACACCGTTATTATTATTACGCCATTAGAGAATGTTCTACACGTTTCTCGGCTATCCCAGCAGATTCCAGCTGCAATGTTTGTGTACGTGACATTTAACGTGTCTATAAACCAGGCTATTCCAGAGCATACCGGTTGGGGCACTGTGTTCAAGGCCGCAATAAATTACGATCTAGTGTTTTCCTGTAGTGTTGATGCGTATTATGGATTGTTCTGGAACACTTGTGCTATCTATTTAAACAACGACAGCTGCGCTTAGTAGTCAGTTGAAGTGGCTATTTATTTCAGTGGGGTTCGAAGTATTGTGGCGAAGTGTTATATGTTTTATAATTGTGCGGGACTCTATTAGTTGACATTATTATTGAATGTGAACAAATTTAACTTCCATTATTGCACAAGTTGACTTAATTGGTGTCTTGTACTTTGTTTCCACTGTACCGTACAACAATCAGTTAGACCGTCGTAACAGTATAAATTAAATCATTATAATTTCGATAATTTATTTTCATTCATTATTTAGTTTTCTTTTAGTTTGAAGAATTTAACTTTTATCGTAAGAAATTAAATTAATTTGAAAACCCTCCCCCCCACTCAATCTTTATCAATCTATCTATCTACCTGTATATCTATTTATCTAGTATCTATCTATGTATCTCCATCTAGTGTTTACTACACTTCTTCTTTCTTTCCTCTCTCACTCTCTTTATCTTTCCTCTCTTTCTGTTTAACCCTTATTCTGCTCCTAACATTATACGCGTATTCCTGCTAAACTGACGAATGTTGCTTGGCAAGTGAGGTCTGTTGTTTATGGCTGGCGTCTGTGGCAAGCAACAATGTAAGTACTGCATATTGTTTCAGAAGCTCAGGGGTTTTAGTTTTGTAACGTAAACTGCTTACGCCTCGAGAGATTCTCAAATGTATACTTGTAAAGTTTACTGATTGAAACCACACGCGCGCACCTACACAGATATTAGGGCTTACACACGAATACTGGCAAAATTTAATTGTGTACCCTGCATTAAGAAAACAACTTTAACTAAGTTTGTACATCCCAAATCTCTGTATATTTCACCAACGAACTTGAGCGTTTTCTTTGATAAACACTGTAAAACGTTGATTTAAGAGACATAAATTACTGAACTAACGTGCTGGCACCTCTTGAAACGTAAAGAGTCGTCGATGTGGGAAAGAAAAAATACGATAAACAAGTGTCAAGTTATTTCTGACTCGCTCAGTCTTTGATGAGACCTGTTTGAGGTTCGAAATATTCTTACTCTGTCTGTAAAAACTATTTCTTTAATATTTCACTAATGAAGCGTAAAATTTCGGAAACTAGCGCCATTGAGCTAAATTAATCGAGACGTTTCTGCTGCGAAATATTATAATTCATAGAAATAGTTTTAGATTATGAAATAAAATTTAATTAATAACGTTGTGTTAGTGGTTATAATTACAAACAGAATTAACACTGTTGCATACGACTATAGAAAAATTATTCCAATTGGCTCTTTCAAGCTTCACAGCTCATTATCAGATCGGAAAATTTGAAATAAAATCTAGTTTTGCTAATAGTTTTAATTTTCAACGGCTGTTAAATTATTTTAGTAGATGGATTTTCTTTAAACAATTAATTTTAAAGAAATCTCTTAATTAAACTATTTTTAAATTTCATCTTTGTACACCAGAATGAGCAGTTTATTCAAAAGTCACGGTTTAACAATATACACAAAGATGAGACTTTTACGCTGCTACGTATTCTCGGTCCTCTTCTACGGTGTAGAATCTTGGACATTGACTGAAGCCACGATTAAAAAATTGGAATCTTTTTACACTGACTCTTTTTGGTATCCATAGAATACTGAA
Source organism: Magicicada septendecula (assembly GCA_034769895.1). Taxonomy (NCBI): domain Eukaryota; kingdom Metazoa; phylum Arthropoda; class Insecta; order Hemiptera; family Cicadidae; genus Magicicada; species Magicicada septendecula. The sequence continues at coordinate 447,726,887 of CM068372.1, read as the reverse complement.
CATTTCATGGACACCACATATGACTAAAGTTGAAGTTCCTAGAAAGACGAAGAAAGAAAGGGAAGTTATTAACACAGTGAAGATAAGAAAGCTTCAGTATCTGGGGCATCTAATAAGCAGAGATTTTACTTGTTGCAGTTTATACTACAGAGAAATGTTCTTGGAGAGAGAGGAGTTGGGCGACCGAGAATCTCATGGCTGAGAAATTTAAGGACCTGGTTTGGCATGAATACAACTGACTTATTCCGTTCAGCAGTGCAGAAAGTTAAAATAGTCTGTAGGATATCCAACACCCGAAACGGATAGGAACTACCAGAAGAAGAAATTTCATCTTAATCAATATATCGCCATCATACTCAACGTCCAGGCATATTACAGTCAATTGTATCGGTTATCTAGAACAGTCATCTACTAACCTGTAATACGGGTTACACAATCGTATACCATTCAGTTGCTTCAGATGTGTTACTTGTCGGTGATTCATACGGTTCTTTCACCGCCACGCCAAAGATTCTGCATTCTGACAGGATAGTGATTGTCGCATCCCCAAATTACCGCAAGGGAGAAGAGTATGTGGTAGCGCTCTAACTTGTAACGCCATCTCCACACTCCTCCTCCTCGTCCTCTGGCGCTACAGCCTGAAGTCGAGCCTTGGCCTCCACCCCTTTCTATCAGTAGCAAAGGACTTCCATCTTCGCACTCCCAACATCTCTCTTGCATCCAGAGCGATACCATCTTCCCACCTTTTCCTTGGACGGTCTTTTGGTCTTTTGCCATCCATACTCCCCATAAGGACTCTTTTAGGCGTTCGTTTGTCGTCCAGTCTTACGACATGGCCAGCCCATTGCAATCTCCTCAGTTTTACGTACACTTCTACACACTATATAACACAAATTCCGCGCTGAATAATGTTTGCACGGAAGGCGAAGCGCATTCTTCGCCTGTGGGAAGATCCGAACCCTCCGCTTTTAACGTTTTCGTTTACCAAAGAACGGGTTCTTCCTAGTCTTTCCCTGGGTATCTAATGTGATGTCCCTGTATATGTTAGGAAGGTATGGTAAGTTCACCGTACTTTGTCCCAAACTTCAGTGCTATTTGAAAATTCATTTATTTACTCTGTAAGTGGAGAAAATACGGCAGCTGCCCATTAGCTAATACGTATGTCTACCGTGAAGATGTAACATGTAAAGTTTCTAGAAATTCGTAATTTACTTCTTCTTCTTTTGCTTCTTCCCCAACAAGGGTTAGGCCTTGGTGACGTGATCCGGCTTCATAGGATTTTTTCCCATCTTTTCTTTGGTCACCCCTTTGCTTCTTCTTCCAGCTGGTTTGTATCTACTTGCCGTTTTTGGTAGTCTTCGATCAACCATACGCTCCAGGATTGTCCTTCCGATTTCTTCTATGCAATTCTATTTTCTCATTTAAGTTGTACATTTCCAACTCTTCTCTAATCTCTTCAGATTCGTAATTGTATAGTCATTATAATCTACTATTATAATAATTTTAGATTTTTTGCGAAAAATTTTAGAATTAACAATTAAAGTTATTTAGTATTTGACACAAGCTTATTCACTTACGTCTTCCAGAATATTATTTAATCAGTTAAGAATTGTCTTATTAAATCTAAACATTTTATGACATCATCATGTGTAATTACAGATAAACACAAACATACCAAATTCCAATCTCAGTGCTACATTAGCATATCATCCTTTTGGTGACTCACTCTGTCCTACGATAAATGTCGCTTTGTCACTACAGACCTCGGCCTGAACGTGTCTCCACGACGGAGAAAGTAATTATTCAAATGAGGTATGGTTTGGAACAGACAGATTATATTACGTTACTCAAGACACTTAACCTAGATATCGGATATGAATGCTCTTCTTCTTTTACTCTTTACTCCTCTTTACTCCGTGAAGAGCAAAGGCTGCCCCACTCATCTCTACGTTGTGCCATTTTTGCAGCCTCTATTTCTCTGATTATATTTCTTCTCCTTGCCTCTGCAGATATTGTCTATTTCGTTTTGTACGTTACTTAATATTTGAGTGCAGCGCGTGTTTTCTTATATACCACGTTAAATTTTCTTCTATGTAGGACCACGTTAATAACTTTTTCCACAGTTCTATAGGCGATACACAGAGTGACAAATGCATCTTCGTTATACTCCATAAGTATTAGTTTATTTAGTTTATAAAGTTTCTTCCGTTTCAAACTTTTTCTTAATTTTTTCGTACCAGTTTTCCTTATTTTGGCATCTTTTTCCTAGTCGCTGCGTGTTTGATTTGAATAGAATACTTTCTTCATGACAATTGTAGTGAATGACTTGAAACCTTATATAAAATATTTTATGATCTTCATTTGTTCTTGCAAATACCTCTTCCTCAATTTTTCCGCTGTATTTAATACGCGGAAGGTAGTAGCCTGCTGTTTCTTCGTTGTCTATTAGAATCTGGTTGTATCTCATTTTCTGCTTCCTCATTTTCTATAAATGTTTCCATTTCCTTTTATTTATTCTTATTATTTTTATCTTCCTTAAATTTACTTAAAATTCTATTGTCCTTGCTTCGTTTACTACTTCTACAGTCACACGGCAGTACTTTTTAGACGCTAAGCATACACGATCCACATCGTCTAATTGACCAAATCATTGCTTCTAATCCGGTTATGTTCTTAGTCGGCTTTCTTATTGTCAATTATTCTACTATAACGATAACGTGATTGGTGATGATATACACTACACTTCGTATCAACATTGATATATAAATACATCCATATATAAATATATTTACCTTGTGTTAGATGCTTATAAAAATGAATTAATAAATTTATTTATTTGTATCTTCTTTTTATCACATGTTTCTTTATTGATTACATAGATAAAATTCTATAAGGTAATGGAAACACCTGTTTTGACTTATGGAAAAGAAACTTTGACGATGACGAGAAATGATGAACGAAGAATAAAAACAAGTGAAATGATGTTCTTGAGGAAAACCAGAGGTTGCACCCTTAGGGTTCAAATAGGAAACGAAGATATAAGAACTGAGTTAAATTTATATTATGTGATCAGCAGAATAAGGAGGTCAACAAATAAAATGGAGGCAGCATATCGAAAGGATGGAAGATATGAGACTACCCAAAGAAGTAATAAAATACAGACATCAAGGATGACGAGGTATAGGTAGACCAAGGAAGAGATGGCTTTACTGAAGGCGGAACTTGACATATAGAAGAAGAAGAAGAAGAAGAAGGAGAAGGAGAAGGAGAAGGAGAAGAAGAAGGAGAAGAAGAAGAAGAAGAAGAAGAAGAAGAAGGAGGAGGAGGAGGAGGAGGAGGAGGAGGAGGAGGAGGAGGAGGAGGAGGAGGATATTTATTACATTATTTATATACGGTTTGTTAATTTTGTTCTCCGCAAACTAAAAGCAATCGGTTTTTCTGAGACGAAAGCGCACACCACCTTCATAAGGCTATTCTACTAACTGGCATGTCATAGCTTCTTGTTATGTGTTAAGTCGAACAGGGTGGTTCGAACGCTTGTTTAGAATGTATATAGTTTATAAAGTTTTCTCTCCCATTGTAGTGCTTTTATTATGATTATGATGGGGGATTTATATGATATAGTTTGGATTTTAAAACTTCCCTTTGGATTTACCCCCTTTCCCGCTTGGCTTACCTATCCACTCTTATTATTTTTGTATCGGCCATCCACTTCAATTCTTTTCTTTTTCTCCAATATTCTTTCATATTTTTACTGTGTCTTTTCTTCCTGTTTTCAGTCCACTTTGAACCTACGTTTTTCTGACTCGTACTCTCTCCTCTCCTACCCACTCTTTTATTTTTTTTCTACTATCACTTTCGTCATAACTTTGCTTATTGAAGACAGCACAGTTACTGCTCTGCAGTTTTCATATACTGTTTGCTTTCCCTTTTCCGGTAACTTTACTGTTATTCTCCTTTTACAACTTTTAAGCATCTTTTCTTTCCCACTTATCCTGTTCATTTATGTGTGTTACAGTACTGGTCGTTGTATTTTTTGTAATTCCAACTTGACTATCAATTGCCACTGTTCTCTTTTCTTTTATTAACGTCTTTGTTTTTTAAACTTTCCTTTTCTGAAGGTAAACGTAGTGTTTTTGGCGTTTTGTGCTTTCTCTTCTTTTGCCTCGTCACTGTCCCGTTCTATACTATGGAATGTTAATGCACTTACATGATATCGGAATTCAGTGATTACAACACTAGCGTATACGTATATATGTAAATGTAACGTGTGTTAGTTAACGTAAAAATAAATAAGAAACACGAAACATTCAAATAAATAACGATCAAAATAAAAATTTGATTTATACATCAATTTTATATTTTTTAAAAGGAAATTATAAATGTACTATAATTTCTTTAATTTATAAGTAACAAAACTTTACGATTTGTTCTTTTCCTTAAGCTATATATTGTTACGATCTCTTGCTGATATATTAGGTCTCACTACTGTACTATATTGTTAGGTCTCACTGATCGTTGTATGGTACAGTGAAAAACAAACTACAAGTCACCAATTAATGACCAGCTTTAATTAATATCAATTAACAGTTTAAAATCAACAAGTTATTCAACAAGATTTTACTCGTACAATAATTCGAGAAAATCTGTCCATACAAATAATAATGTAAACTATAAAGAATTCCGCATTATAATCACTTTACACTAATACACTACTTGTGACGCACTGTGTAAATCGCCCGACAGTAACTGAAAACTAAGCAGTAGGTGTGGGCTGTTTGTAGTCTGCAGGGTTGCATAATATGCGTCGTTAACAAGCAACCGAAATTTCTAGAGGATACTTCAGCGCAACCTCGGCAGAAACACGCGCCTTTGGGCTAGTTGAGAAGCTTGTCGAACAACACTATCGAATGTACGAGCATGTTCCGTATTATGCAACGCTGCCTTGCACATTAAGTGTCACGTACGCACACAAACATTACAGCTGATGGCGTAACAATATTAAAGAAAACTACATTGCAAATGTATAATTCGTAAGAAATTTTCTTGATTGAAATTATAAAAGTTTGGTAGCATTTTATTTTATATTCAATATTTAACTATTAACTGACATTTTTTCTATTTTAAAATTATAAATTTTGGATTATATTTTAATACCACTTGGAGGATACAAAATACGATCCTTATTTTCTTCATGTTTGTAATATTATAATAATACTAAAAAAGAAAGTTTTTAATTGCGTTATTTTCTAATTAATTTAAGTAGACACTCGTCTTTTCCTCTATAGTATTATCGTAGAGTTTGTGTTACGCTTTATTCATGTTCCTCTTTCACTTTACTGTGTAGTAATAATTTCTCAAAGCGCGCACTGCCCCGCTCAACTATAATGAGTAACTCTCACAGAAGGCTGAAAAAGTGACAGGCTTTATTCAACTCTGATGCGCCTCTGGTAACATAAAATATATGCTGACACTTGCGAGATGATACGCAAGCTGTAGTCTGTTATGTTGTACCTCGTGACAGTCGACTGACTGTACGGGAACAAATGACCCCGAGGAGAACTAATTTAATTAGAGTTCTGTTCGGTTTCGTGAATTTACTCAGACTTTTTTAAGTGACCACACACTACTCTGTAGCGAGTTACTGTACTTCACTTCGGTAATCGACTCCTTAACCATCGTCACCGACATAGTGACGGCAGTGGTCACCGATACGTCTATTGAATGATATAGTGTCCTGCTCTCAAGGCTGCTGTATAAAGAGAAACAAGTCGTAAACTTAATTACTGTACTGATACAAAAACGTCAACCACGAAAAGACCGGAGTACGGTATTTGTAAATCATAGACTGTATATTCATGTAAAGTAATTATAAATTACAAGCATTTTAAAAAAGCGTTCGACCGGGGAGATAGAATGTAACAAATAATAAGAGGCTATGAAATGCCAGTTAGTACAACAGGCTTATTAAGATAGTTTGTGCTTTGGGCTCAAATAAACCGATTCTTCTTGGTTTGTGCATAAAAAAATTAACAATATATATATAGCCTAAATAAAAAACAAAATTAACAAGTGTAAACGATGAAATAAATAAAGGATAAATGGAAAGTATAAATTAATAAATATATTTATTAGAGAGAAACACAAGGAAAGTGTAAACATATACGAATTTATTTACATATCAGTAAATATTTACTAATAGGAAGTCTGGTATATCGTCACCAATCAAATTCTTATTTTAGTAGACTGGATAATGAGAATGTCGACCAAGAAAACATCCGGGATTATAAGGAACGATTTGGTCAATTAGACGATGTGGACCGTGTATGCTTAGCGTCTGGAAAGTACTAGCGTGTACAAAATAATACTGTAGAAGCAGAAAATAAGAAAAGAAAATATAACTTAACAAAATTCCGTACAGCTGCAGAAAGGTCTACATTGGCCAGACGGGCCGTCTGATTTCCACAAGATTCCAAGAACATGTCAAACATACGTAGAACTTACCAGTGGAAAATTTACATGTATAAAAACTTGAAAGATTGGACTAAATTGATTGTCGTTTAGGCATATTGTTACAAATTTAACTTAAAAAAAAAAACAGTGCAGTAGTTTGAAATTTTTCGTGTTTATTGTAGGATTGTTTACTATACAACTGTTATTATTTTTTAAAGTAGTAGAGTAATCAAGATTATCACAGTTCTGATAATTGATAGATCACTCGGTACTGAAATTTATCTAATAAAAAATATATTTCGTTTAACAGAGTCAGCGAGTTCTGCAGTCCTTGCTAGTATAAAGTAAAATGTAAAAATATGAGGCATACTATAACCAGTAGCGTGTTTTATTTTAACATTGAAAATGTTTATAAGGACGTGTCGCACATTTGCGGCCGATCGCTGGTGCGTGATCGAAAATGGGAACCGGTGAGTTTCCATAGAAACTACTTCTTTGTTGTCAATAACGTAGTACACATATAAAACTTCGCTTATGAATGCGACTACATTTAACTTATAATCTGTACATTGGTAAATGAAGAATGAATTCATTGATTTGTGAATGAAGAATGAATTCATTGATTGGTGAATGAACGTAAATATATATATTTTTTAGATTTATTGAAGCATTTTTAATGCCTTTCTTTGTGCATTGCATTTGTGCAATGCCTGTAAATTTTTTTATGGTCTAATGAAATAAAAAACATTATTCTTATTACATAGGCCTCTTCCTTATTGCAGCAAGCAGCTGAGAAATCGTTTTCTGTGTCAAAATATCAACTAACACAGTGTTAATTGTTTTGTTTCAGTTTTCTGACTGTAAGTAGCTCTGGAGAGGAATGGGAACACAGTCCAACAGTGAAGAACGACAAATCATGAACAAACCACAAACCAGAGACGCGACAGAACAGAAGATGAGACTACATATTATTACTGTGCATTGTGCGTGTCTCCCACAGAGGCTGTGAACACAGCGCGTGTACGATGTTCGAAAACGACACCACGCTCGGGTTGGACGATTTGGTCGGACTGTATCTGAACGCGAACTGGACGCCGCCGCTGAACCAGGCGTCGTGGTCGCGCGACCTACAGCAGCAGCAGCAGCAGCACAATCTGGTGTCGCGACGCGATCCGCTGTACATAGTCATACCGATCACGGTGCTGTACGCGGCCATCCTCGTGTCCGGCGTCGTCGGCAACATCAGCACCTGTATTGTGATCTATAGAAACAAACACATGCACACCGCTACCAACTACTACCTGTTCAGTCTGGCCATATCCGACCTGCTGCTACTCGTCTCCGGTCTGCCCCAGGAGATGTACTACATATGGTCGAGGTAAGTGTGTCATTTATTTTTCCAATAGACTTTATAAACTTTTTTTTAGCATTTACCGGAATGTTCGTGTGGAACTTTGACTCTAAGAGTGAATGATAGGAGGGTAAGTTAATAGGGTAAGTTAAGTTATACGCAATGTAGAGTATTATTTTGAATCGGTTATTTCAGAAACGACTCATGTGACATATGTGAAAAAATTTGTAAAGCAATTTTCTTATTTTAAAAAAAATATTAAAACATTTTTTCATGCCAAAGTCAATTTTAAAAATTCCCAATTACAGCATATATTTTTTTCAGAATTTTAAAACAGTAATTTACATAATGAAAATGTTTTTTTAGTTTTTCTCAAAATATCACATGTGTTGTTTCTGAAATAACCGATTATTTATTTTGTACTCATAACACTATCGTATTAGTGTACCCATCGTTAGTTTGATCAATCGCAGAACAACATCAGGTCGATGACATGGGGCCAACCGTGGTCGCTCCGATTTTCCATTGTACTAAAGAAAAGCAGCGTACGCACCTGTCCGAGCCGCTTCAACTGAGCTGTTGTCGTACACAAGGAAAACCTCAAGGTGTGCGAATGACTAATTGTAGGAGCCGCCCGTCTGGCCGTGGCAGCTTACCGATACGGCAAACGGCGGGACCGCCTATCAGCCCGTCTCTAAACTCCTGCGGATGAAACCTGAAGGGAGTCACGGAGCTGCGTCCACTGCCAAACAGCCAGACCGGAACAATCAATGCAAGCTACATTAGTGCAGAAGGGGACTGGCATCTGAACTGCTAGTGCTGCGAACAAATAACCTCTCTGCATCTGGAGAACCTGGCGTTCACCAAGCTGCGGCCCGGCCAGAGCACATACACCAGAGCGCAGTTACATTACAATTACGTTGTAACATTCATCGGAACATAAGTAACATAAGTTACTTAACATACAAAAATAAAACTACACTCAAAGTCTAGCTATTGAAAATTGAACGGTAGTCTATTGTAAAAACGAAACAATAATATTAATGTCGTCTCCAAAAACAGTACTACTTCTTAATTGGCGCTACAGCTCTTGCAGAGCCCCTTGGCCTCCCGGACAAACCTGCTCCAGTCGTCTCAATCCTGCGCTTTCAGTCTCTATCTTCTTACACCGAACCTGCGCAGGTCGTCCTAAAGATCATCCGACCATCGTTTTCTGTGCCGACCCCTCCTTCTGCTTCCATCAGGTATCCCCATACAATTTTCTTCAATGTGGATGTCTCTAACATTTTCTGGACACCGCCTGCTCACCGGATTCTACTCTTCTTTATGTCAGTGATAATATCTGGTTCTTCATAGATTTTCTGGATTTCTGCATTCGTCCTCGGAAGTTCACTGCACCAAATATCCTCCAGAAGACTTTTCTTTCCCACTTGCGCAACTACTCTTCCTCTGTCGCTGACATTGTCCAAGTTTCGGACCCGTACCCATAAACAATTGGATTGCAATAATGAGTCCGTTAAAACCTACTGTAATTTGTAATTTTTATGCACAAACGTCAAGTCCGTAAAGTAAGGTGATACTTGAGATTTACCGTTTCAAGTAGGCTATTATTAAAAGTTGTTGCCGCGTCACCAAACACACTGCCTGTTTATACTTTTGACCCTGCGTATGTTACAAAAAATGCAAATTTTTTGTTAAATATTTTGGTTGTAATTTTTGGGGAACTAAACAGATTTCTCACGTGGCTGACAGTGCAGTATTATACGTATAACAGCATAAAGACTGGAGTAGGACAGTGAATAACCATCACACGGGGAATAACCGTTGGGAACCTCTGCCGCCGGGAAAACCGGAGGAGGAGGAGTCTCTGTCGGAGGATTTATGAGTGTAACTTCCGGTCATTGTGTTTAAAAGAAGTAACGCAAGAGTCTAGATTTTGTAATTTCTGTGCACATTTATTAAAATGTAGATTTATCTGCAAACGGAACTGTGACAACAAAGTATCGAAAATATTTGCGTTTCATAAGTTTCGTCAAAATACGTAACTTTATATGGTAACGTTAAAAATACGCGTTGTTGTGCGAAATACAAGATGTATGTACATAATAATCCGAGCTCTGATAGTCTAGCGCTGACTTAAAGTTTTAGCGCCCCCCATTTACCTTCCAACGTTTCAAAGAACGAGTATTAAGGACGACTTACTCGTAGTATATTACAGGCTACTTATTATTTAGGAACATGTGGGTTTTGTGAAGACAAATTCGCCTTGTTTCCATTTCAATCACGTGAATTTATTTATTACAATAGTTCGAGCACATTGACAAAGTGTAACTAACGAGTATATTACGAAAGTCCCGCAATTTACTTAACCTTTACAAAACGTAATTAAAAACGCTAAGAAAAAATGTTTTTTTAAATAATTTTCATGCCCATATTAATTGCTGATAATTTTTTGTTTACTCAAAGCTTATTTTTCTGGCTTTTGCAGTTGCAAATCTATGAACTATTTCATTGAAAGAAATAATTTTGCAGAAAATAATTTTAAATTAATAAAAGTGCTAGGGATTTCATTTTTTCTTGGGACAACGTAGACCTTAAATAATTTTTCGCTTGGATTAAGACTGAAAACGATCTTTCTCCGCTACAATTTGTGACTGCCATGTTCAAAAACATTTGCAAGACGAGAATGATTTTAAGAACACTTAAGAGTCTATACGTATCAGGATTTTCTTTTTCTTTTGCTTTGGTTTCTTTTATTACACAAAATTTACTTTCCTTTTAAAATGTTGTTGAATAAACACACTTTACAGGAAAGAATTGATCCGGCACTGAAATATACATTTTCAACAAGTTGCTACCTTCTTCTTTTACACATCGGAATTTTATTTTGTATTTTTTTTTTTACATTTGCAACATGCGTTCGTTATTGTTTTGTTTTCTTAATTTTTTTGCTCCCCCCCGAAAAGCTTGCGCTCTACGCTGCAGCTTACTCAACCTAATAATTAATCAGGCTCTGCTGGTAATCAGGCCCTGCTGATAATCGATATTCTTACGAATGACCGAGCTGCCATACAATGCCATGCAACTTCTGTATTCAGGCAAGTGCAGCCACGAATATTTAACCTCGTTACCGCAACTTTGGTTAATCACAATAGTCATTATTTTTGTATTGTCACTATCACCGTTATTTTTAGTCGACGATGGCATGTAGCATGTAGCACCGTGGTAACGGGGCGTCTTTGCACCCGGTGCATGACTGCAGCATATGGGTCGAGCCCAATGGCTGCCTGTGGATTGACAGAGTTCTGGTACATTCGACAGGTGCCTAAAACTGGAATGGACAACCGCCAACCAGTTAACTGAGAAGGCGAGGGAGAAAGGTTTCATTTTATTTATTTTTAACATTTTTGCAATCGTTGGGCACTGCCGCATGAACGGGTTCAGGTGACAGATGTCACCCTTCCCCAGTCCAGCGTGCAGACGCCATGAGGCGTCGGTCGCTCCCCGCGAGGCGGAGAGCCTCCGTGCCAGTGATAGCGCGTAGCAGCGGCAATCAGCGCGGTCGGCGTACTAGAAAGGGAGGAAGGAAACAGCTTTACATGTAAACTCTGGGGCAGGGTCAGATGTTAAAGATGGTATACGTTTTTATTAATTTGTTTACATTTATGGCGGGTCATCGAGAATCGCCCGAGGGCGTTTGACCCGGACAGGGGAAGGCGGTTGCGTGGTGCTGATGGTCCTTAGGTAAGGGAAGGAAGAGGTCTCAGCTGCGGCAAAGAGAGACGCAGCTAACGACCAGACAAAGGCAGAGTGAGTAGGAACTCGAAGACCTCCTCGAATTACACTATTTCTCACAAACCAAGGAGATCCCGACAAGGAACGGAGGGTTCTGGATTGGAAACTATCCAGCCTACGCCTGTTGGTGGCGGAGATAAGTGACCACCAAGCAGGTGCCGCATAGGTCAATACAGACCGAAGAAACAAAAGATAGAGGGTGACTTTCGTGCGCAGCGCCAAGGGGCTGCGGTACGCGAGGTATGGGTAAAGTTTGGCTCGAACGCCGCGAGCCTTGGAGAGGGTATCGGTCACGTGGGCGTCAGCTTATCACTCCATTAACTCGTTTGTTTGTGTACTTCATTATGTTCGAATTTAGTACCGCTACTTAACACAAATTTGCACTGTTTCGCGAAACAATCTAGCTTATTCATAAATGCAAAAGCTTGTGTGTGTGTGTGTGTGTGTGTGTGTGTGTGTGTGTGTGTGTGTGTGTGTGTGTGTGTGTGTGTGTGTGTGTGTGTGTGTGTGTGTGTGTGTGTGTGTGTGTGTGTGTGTGTGTGTGTGTGTGTGTGTGTGTGTGTGTGTGTGTGTGTGTGTGTGTGTGTGTGTGTGTGTGTGTGTGTGTGTGTGTGTGTGTGTGTGTGTGTGTGATTTTTGTCAGCACTATACGTTATCATAGGGCAGTTTCCTATCGTTTGTTAAACGTTGTAAAGCTTTGTCTTGAAACCCAAGCAGACGACAATTTGTCAGTCCAGTCTGCAGGTTGTTGGATGTCTACTGTGCGGTCCGTAGAAAGCTCAGGACCGGTTCCTATGATGTCACGCTTTAAACCGGCCAGTAAGATGTTATTGGCGAGATCATTATCTCGAAAACGTAAACAACTTGTGAGTGGAATCTGTACGCATTCCAACCGTGCGCTAAACCGTTATACAAAGATCATAATTGTGAAAGAAAAGAACACTATATTCCTTTAAAATTGTGATAACATGGTACTGCAATAATATAATATTAATATTATTTGTAATTTAATAATGTATTCATTTACTATTTAATTATCTCGTATGTCCTTTATTAAGCTCGAATATAGCTCTGTATAAATTAATAATTACAAGAAACCATTATTACAACAGTAATTAATGATTTGATTAAAATATAGAAAGACGTCGTTCATCAAGCGATAAAGTTAAATGGAGATGTGTCTGTTCTTTAAAACCACTAATGAATGGGTGACTTCTTATGGGCAAATCCTCTATTCGTACTGCTTCCATAGTAATATTTTTCTTGCTTGACGCTTCGATCCATGGAATCAGGAGTCGTCCTCTGAAGCTGTGAGTGGTGGTTGAAAGTCCTTGTTGAAAGACCTAACAACCAACAGGGCCTTTCAAACGTCACTCACAGCTTTTCAAGACGATTCCAGATTCCGTGGATGGAAACGTCCAGCAAGAAAAAAAATATTACGATGGAAGCAGTCCGAATAGAGTATTTACCCACGAGGATGTTTCTATGAATAGTATGTTTTTCGCCGATGATCGATCAAGTTATTCTGTAAGATCCAGCAGACGAATTACAACGAGCTCCATTTCAATTGTACCGAATGAGCCAGGAATATAATATGAGAATTTTCAAAGAAATAGAATTACGTTCTAATAGAATCTTGTAATCCAAGATAGTGAGGATAAATTACAACTGGCTATCCACAAACTAAATCTGTTTTTCAAAAGGTTATAATTTGAACATTTCAATAGAAAAAACTAAGTCCATGGCATTCCTATGAAAAGATTTGATTCGGACAAAAATTGTAATTGAAAATATAATTTTAGAACAAGTATCACATTTCTATTACCTAGGATGTGATATTACATATGAAGAAGACAAAGATATTCTTAATAAAACAAACAACTTTCAAAGAATACCGGTATCTGGGACATTACGGAGAACACTCGAAGGAAAGACCACGAAAGAAACAAAAAGTGATGGCAGTCCCCATGCCATTATACGGGTCCAAATCGTGGGCACCAAGAAAGAAAGATTATAGACAGATGGAAACGTCTGAAATGAAATATCTTAGATCTGTGAAAGGTTGTATAAGATTAGATCACGTGAAGAACGAAGATATAAGACAGGAATTAAAAGTACAACCAGCAACGGAACTAGAGAAAAACTATAAAAAAAATGGATAGATCATATTATGCGCAAGTCTCCAGAAAGAATTCCAAGAAAAAACCTGAATTATAAGCCAACCGGAAGAAGAAATGTTGGCAGACCGAGACGGAGATGGTGAAGCCGGAACAGGCAACCTGCCTAATCCTGGACTGAGAGATGATGATGATGATGATGATGATAGAATTACGTGGCAGTTATCTAGTGCAGACGAAAGTTGTAGTAGACGACTGCTATTTAAAGCAGATACAGGGTTTTCTGTCTTTGGGATACAATATTTCGTGGGGTCTAAACACAGATGTGAAGAATAAGTCGAGTAAATCTAGAGACATATGTGAGGCAATTCAAAGAATATTAAAAAGCAAAGTTAAAACTGAAACTAAAATTAAATTTCATAAGATTATGACAGTACCTACTCTATTGTTATGATGTAGAGTCATGGACTCTGCGTAAAGTGAACGTTAACGAAATCACCGCGGCAGAAATGAGGTTTTTAAGAAAGCCAGATGATGCTCTCGATTAGATATGCTTTGAAATGAGGATATAATGAATGAGCTTAAGGTGTCCCCATTGTTTTAAAATGTTGATGAGTATAAGAGTAGATGCGGGGGGAACATGTTATTCGCGTAGAAAAGGATACTACACCAAAGGCCGCATAGTTTTTCTACTCAACAAGGCAGTCGTTAAGTAAGAAGTCCCAGAAAACGGCGGTTTGATTTTTAAATCAAATTAAAATATTTCTAAATAAAATAGTTTAAATTCACAATGTATTTGATGGAAAAAGAAGAATAATTAATAATGGTTTATATTAATAATTAAATGAGTTATAATATTGCATGAGTGGCAGATTGAAATTGAACGGGTGCGCACCCTTCTTCCGCGCGCTGTTTATATGCAAAAAACATTTTTGACATCTTATATTATGTAACGACCTCTGTAAAAGTGATAGTTTTATCTTAATCTATATCTGATGATGGAGCATAAGCTCTGAAACGCGTCATATGAAAATCATAAGAAGTCACAAGGCGGCGGACAATTTAAGGTAATTTAGTTATTAATTCGTACAAGTGACTTGGATACCGCATTCAACATGAATATTATTATCAATTATATAATTTTTATTTGAAACTACAATAACCAGTCAACGCGAATCGTGTATAAACAGAACGTATACGCTGTAGGTTAAGGATATCTAAGGATTGAGAAGCTAAGGAAACAATAGGCGGTGCAGATTGCCTTTTCATTGATATTTGACAGTAGTCTAAAAGTGAGCCCCGGACGTATGTGGGGACAAACGTACGGACTGTCTCAAGTAGTAACACTGAAGATAAGTCTCCAACGGTCTGTTTTATGTGGCAGCATTGGACCACGGCCTAACAGCCTGGTGAATTGTCAACAGACAATATTAACAGCATTGACGCCGGCCTTGAAAACCTAAGATACCAAAATAACTGATAATCGAAAAATGTCCTTCTGATAATGTTCACGTACCACCGACAGTTAGTTTTAAAGATCATATTGACCGCTACTGTCATTATTGGCCTATGACAATGACAATGATATTATTTTCCTAATATTAACTGTTCGTAGTCCTTCAGTCTTTCGACTGGTTTGGACCCTCGCCGCATATACCTGTGGTGCGTGTGTTACAGAGTCTCTCACAGGTATATGGGACCTACAGTTTAACGCCGGATCCGAACGGCATAGTTGGGGAGGGATTATACTAGGCAGGATACCTCTCGCTGGTTTGCCATTGCCTTGCGAGGGGGAACGGTCGTATCTAAATCAGATGGCCCCCGGCGGGAATTGAACCCGCGCCGACAGCGTAGCAGCGCCAAATATTAACTGTATAAAGGTAAAATAAGAAAAAACGTACCAAGGAGTGTTAACACGACACGTTCACAAATCTTAGCACGCCACATTAAGTTAAGAAATCCTAAAATGATACTGAGATTTTCACAAATTTAGCGAACTTTCTTCAGGCCGATAATTTCAGATTAATCGTGACAGCATCTCATTATTTTACAGGTCAATCGTATCTGGCGGCAAGACTACCGGTTTCTGCGGGAATGCCGTCGTGCTGAGCTCGTTTAACTCATTACGTATTACGTCTTGGGCTATCTCGTCTTCAGTCGAAAACGCACACGTGTTCATGCATAAACAATGCATCCCTCTAATATAGTTACTTTTGTATTGACTGTTCACTGTGACGCGACGTATGGAATTCATATTGCTCTTGACACCGCTGGTGTCTCACTGCGATTTTCTCAACAAAGATCTACTTTCGTTCTATGTATGTATTGCTTGCGACTCAGATCCGTGTGTTTGCGCAGTGAGGCGTGTGAAGGGGTGACGCATTCTGCAATCTGACGCCTACGTTACACACGTCCAGTGACGTGGCGTGGGAAAATCGGATGTTTTGCCGGTTTTTATTGTTAGCGTTAAGCCTATATTACAAATGTTACAGTAAATTAAATTATGAGTTTTGTTTAATTCCAGTGCTATTGCAACTCGATTCGAAGGTTCTTCTTTAAAAAAATGTTTATAATGGGAGTCATAAAATGTAGGAATTTTTTCAAATTTTGTAGAAAAGATTTTTCCATAGATATAAGAGCTAGTCCAGACAGTCTCTTCTGGGCCTGAGTGTTCCGCTGTTATGTATGTATGCGGGGAAGGGCTGAAAACGATCGTTCTGCAGCGGCACTTGTTACAGAAATAGTAGGAATCAAGGCGCACAATTTCGTAACTTCCGATAACGCTTGTGTGAGTCCACTGGCATGCAAGTATAGATTTAGGCCTAGATCATGCACTGACTTGGCTCTGAATTCGGAAGAATCGTATAGGCCTATATACGAAAGTTCATTTTTTAAAAACGGACTACTTTTAAAAAATTGTAAGTTTTATTAACACGTTTAAATACTTTATCCGGATAACTTTTAGTAAAATCGGCGTAATTTTTCGCAATCCAACAAGGCAAAAAATCTAGTTTGTCAATATCAGAAAATTTAACAGCACGGTAATCTGTTAAATTAGTCAGTGTGTCAATTATTTCAAAGAAAAGCCGTCTGTAGGAAGCTTTTCTGTCAGAAGCAATGCCATTTAATCTAAGTCTCTTTGGACACGGTGTTTCTTCCAGTTCACCTAAATTTTCTATTTTTAACATGATAATGTTTTTAGGCTGGGGGTCATTCCACAAAACTCGTCATCGAAAAACCTAACGCTTCCACACTTTCGATTCCCCACAGTCTAGAAATTTGATATGTAAACACATCAAGACAGAAATAATCGCTGCTGGCATTGAGTTTAGCAAACGTTTTAGTGAGAATAAATTTCGTTTTACATGCTCTGTTTGTGATCGTCTGTGGTTTGGAAATGATTTACGTAATCCACCAAACGTAATCCACATTATACGTTTCAAACGCCTAAAAACATTATCATGCTTCGATGTTTCGGTTTCGTCGAAATTCTTTTAATGCTTAGGTGTTTGTCTGTGGTCAGTTTTTTTTGCCATACTTTATTAAAGTTTAGTTTAGTGCCGCTACACTCGGCCGGCAGCAAACCCTAGTCGAAGACGACGAGCAGTTTTTGAATTAGAGTAATGCAATGCATTACATCGCCAATCAGCAACTAGATTTGAAATTCACTAATAATTAATATAATAGTAGTATTTTCTCCTCTTTAATATAAATAATGCTATTCTCTTTCATTTTCATTTTCGTACTGTTACCGCCGGCAACAACGGCCACGCTACTGCACACGTTCCTTTTTCCTACACATATTATCCACAGTTTAATCTCAGTTGTGGTATCGAGAACTCAGAAACGATTAGTAGGCCTACATGTAAGTAATTGTCCGTCGCTGCTGCACCCCCATCGTTTTGCACATAACTTCCATCCACACGGAGACGGGACACAAGCAGTAGCCTCCTTGGTTACTGCCAACATGAAAATTACTTTTATCTTGGAAAAACACAGTTGAATGTTCATGTTGACAATATACAGGAAACTGGGGGGGGGGGGTCGGACCATAGAAAATAAAAAAAAACAAGTTAAGATTAATCAACACTACTATCTTTAAAGTGGCTGAAATTAGTTGCATTAAAGTATACGGTAATAATACAATAAAATACGTGTGGGTAGTGGCCTTGGATTGAGTACGATCAAGTCGGCTTCATAAAAATGAAAAAATAAGTTAAGACTAATCAACATTACTATCTTTAAAGTGACTGAAAAATGCGTGGTAACATCCTGAAATCAGTACCAACAAAGTAAATGGCAATAACAAATAGCCTACGCGTAATTCAAACATTGTTTACACAATACTTATTGACGGAACTGATATTCCTCTATTTCGTATTTCAAACGTATATGCAAATACTGTGAGTAGAGGGAAAATGAGAGTTCTGGCTCACACCTCAGGGCATATCTGGACCACAGCATCCGCGACTTGGACCACAGCATCCGCGACTTTTTCGTTGATCTGTGTCAAGATCCGCGAACCGCTGGACCCGCAGCATCTCAATGGACCACAGCACCGCGAATTTCCACGAATAAATTTTTTTATTTTTTTTATTTGGTTTTTTATTTTTTTAATTAAATTGATTTGCATATCAAGGGGGTGGGATGAGGTTCAATGGACCACCAGCATCCGTGAATATAATTTTTTATTTTTTTAAGAAAGCTGATTTGCATATCAGGGGGTGGTGTTGGGTGGGTGGTTTTTTTTATTTCATATCAGTGGGTGGTGGTGGGTGGGGGTGGTTCCAACTCGATGCATTATAGTGTATATTAAAATATATGATCAGGTGTACCAACCTTTGCATGAGTTCAAATTTGTCGTGTGTTATAATGTATATTAAATCTATATGATCAGGTGTACCAACCTTTGTATTATTATTATAGTGTATAGATATTTTATATGAGCAGGGTTGTCAACATTTTCTGCGGCGGGGGGGAGGGAAATTCAAATATGTGTTATATAGTGTATATATTAAAATATATGATCAGGGTTACCAATCTTACATTATTGTGTGTGTATAGAGCAGTCTGCCAACATTTTTTTCTCTTCTGTGGTGGGAAATTCAAACTATATGATCATAATTGTTACTCTCTCTCTCTCTCTCTCACATTTGAATGTAAGTAAAACTATCTCTCTCTTGTTGTCAAACGTTATGTTCAAACCGTTTTCTCCTCTCCCTCCCTCTCTCTTCTCTCTCTCTCTCTCTCTCTCTCTCTCTCTCTCTCTCTCTCTCTCTCTCTCTCTCTCTCTCTCTCTCACTGTGTACATTGAGTAAATAATTTTAGCTCTCTCTCTCTCTCACACACTT
Source organism: Magicicada septendecula (assembly GCA_034769895.1). Lineage (NCBI taxonomy): Eukaryota > Metazoa > Arthropoda > Insecta > Hemiptera > Cicadidae > Magicicada > Magicicada septendecula. The sequence continues at coordinate 447,707,820 of CM068372.1, read as the reverse complement.
TGTGTATGTCTCTCTCTCTCTGTGGTCAGTACCGCGCGCATGTATATGAAATTAGAAAGTTTATATTTATTCGACAAATATTAACGCCCTCTCTCTCTCTCTGCCTCTCTCTCACTCTCACGCGTGTTAACTGTGTCAACAAATAGTAACGTCCTCTCTCTCTCTCTCTCTCTCTCTCCTCTCTCTCTCTCTCTCTCTCTATCTCTCTCTCACTCTCTCTCTCTCACTCTCACGCGTTTCAACTATGCAAGGTTTCATACCCTTTCTCCTGTCTCTCTCGTACATTGAGTAGTCGGTGTGATGAGTAAATAATTTTAGCTCTCTCTCTTGTTGTCAAACGTCGTCTTCATTTTTCATGTATCAAATAATTAATTAATAGTTTATAATGCAGTCAGTGTGATTGATCCTTGTTAGAAATATATATATTTAGCAAATATTAACTATGTATGTGTGTTGTTGTCAATGAACTACTTACCTGTGTGCTGTTACAGATGACAAATCCATACGTTAACGGCGTAGCATCTCTCTCACTCTCACTCTCACGCGTTTCAACTGTACAAGCTCTCTCTCTCTTACCGTGTACATTGAGTAGTCGGTGTGATGAGTAAATAATTTTAGCTCTCTCGTTGTCAAACGTCGTCTTCATTTTTCATGTATCAAATAATTAATTAATAGTTTTATAATGCAGTCAGTGTGATTGATCCTTGTTAGAAATATATATATTTAGCAAATATTAACTATGTATGTGTGTTGTTGTCAATGAACTACTTACCTGTGTGCTGTTACAGATGACAAATCCATACGTTAACGGCTTAGCAATCTTCAGTACGCTCTTCTTCATGTGGTACAATACTTCTGTTTAATGGGTACAGTTTACACATAGGTTCAGTGGTGTATAGCGAAATAAATTAAAATTATACACACACATGAAAACGGTGGTTGAAATTCATACAAATCTTCTGATGTAACAGTTCCCACAAGTAATACAGTTCACAAAAATAAATCAATTGTACACATGTTCAGAGGTGTAGAGTGAAATAAAATAAAGTCATAATTTGTTTAAATGATTAAATATATTTTAACATTCACAATATAAAATTCACAATTCATAATTAAATAAATACATTGTAAAATTGATATTTTTTCGAAAGTTTATATATAATTGTGTCGTACTTGTAGGAGAAGCAACCTGCAACATAACAATACAACAACATTAAAATCACGTTAAATATCACACACACACACACACACACACACACACACACACGACGTGCACACGCAACGCGCACACACACACAGACGCACACGCAACGTAATCACACACACACACACACACACACACACACACACACAAGGTCCAATAAAACAGATAACAGATTTAAATATGCTATAGTCATTGTAAGACGTTACAATCCTTGAAGTGTTTAATAAGTAAATTGTATGTATATATCACTGAATAATAATAATATAATCGTTCTAGTGTTATCGTTTGCTGCAACAGGTAACGCAGTTTACAAATAATTACATATAGGTTCAGAGGCGTATAGTGAAATACATTAAAAATAGAAATTAATTTCCTCATAAGTTAATGTCCTTTCATCAAAACTTTGTAAATTAGAATCTGCACTACATTCAAACACACGCACACACAGTGATAAAAAAATTGTTTATTAAAAGTAGTTTGTCACCTTAACGTGGTACTATTTCCACATGCGCTGTCTGGTTCCTCATCCCTCGAAATTCGAGATGTAGGTCGCTGGGACTTATATGACGGAGTTCTTCATCTGTAAAGACGTCAGCATACCTCTTAGGTAGATATACACGATAGCGGCGCTCACAATCTTCCAACGTTACAAGCACAGACTTCCCATATCTCGTGTCCACATGCACCATGTTAACGATCGGATACTGCTTGTTCAATGTTAATTCTGCACACCGTTTGTACTCAATAGCAGAAACTGCGTTGAATTTTGTGATAAACAACACTATTAGAAGTGAAGACGTCTGTATCAAACGAGGTGGAACCAAACAATGTCAGAATATTCGCTACAAAGAAGACTAGTGAAAGTAATGGTGGTGGTGGTGTGGTCATCAGGAAAGTTCACTTTCATCGCCTGAAGCTTTGCATGTACAT